>WYDI02014658.1:357-18851 GCA_009867235.2 Psittacus erithacus
GAGGGTGGTGAGGCACTGGAATGGGTTGCCCAAGGAAGTTATGAATGCTCCATCCCTGGCAGTGTTCAAGGCCAGGTCGGACAGAGCCTTGGGTGACATGGTTAAGTGTGAGGTGTCCCTGTCCATGGCAGGGGAGTTGGAACTAGATGATCTTAAGGTCCTTTCCAACCCTAAGTATTCTATGATTCTATTCCATGATTCTATAAATGAGTGTCAGAGAATAATTAAAAAGAAGTAACATGACTCTGAGGGGGAGCCCAGGATAAATGATATCTGGAAGACAATCAAACTGAGTGAGGGAGAAGAGCTGCTGGTCTGGTCACTTTTTACCTGAAGTATATGGGGAATCTCACTTTCAAGGCAAAGCTGCTCTGAAAAATCCAGTCTCAACTATTTTCACTTTCTTGCCCTGTCATTCTCATTGATCACTCAATGGGAACCAGAATGTCAAAAAATAAGTGAAGTCATCAGCTTCACAGCATTTTATATTGATCCACAAATCCAAACATCATGTGCAGTTTTTGCCAGGATAAAATATCAGCAGAAATTGGGAAGGAAGGTAGCTACCTGGGTATACTATTGCTGAAATATGACTTTGAAAAGGGCAAATGTGTTTCACCTATAAGCACAGCAGGACCAAGACTTAGGTAAAGAGTTTTCAGTTCTTATGCTGTTCCATTTTTATGTATTTTTTTTTCTTTTCAAAATTTGTTTAGCAATCACCAGCACAACAAAACTGCACTTGAAATAAATTGAAAAATGTAATGTATGATCACAACAAAATATTTTATACTTGACATTCAGAATGTAAGTAAAAGATAAAATATGTTAATCTTTGTCACTGTGTTTTGAGACAAGAAATTCTGTACCTTAGTACTGTCATGGAAGCAACTTCTGTGGAAAATTGTCATTACTTGCTTTAATGGAACTTGCAGAACATAAATGCATAAAGCCAGCACTATATTAATACTTTATTATCATGGAAAATTCAGATGCACTATTGTTGACTGTTGTTTGCTGTGTAAAAGCAGACACATATTTGTTACACAACATGCTTAACCTAAAATGTCCCTTCCTTTCATTGATGCCACTCTGGAAATGAATTCAGACATATTCAACTGTTTCACACATGCCTTGAAAAGTTTGCAAACCACTGAGATATTGTTTGGGCTATTTACAGAATATATGTTTCAAGTGTTTCTTTAATAATATATTTTACAGATACCCTATATTTGACATTGAACATTCAGCGCACAAAACATTTAATACAAATAAATTCTATTAATATTTCCAACAAAGTGGACAGAACTAAGTTCCCCTAATCTTGAATAATTTCAGGGTATTTTTGCTTACATTTTGAGAAGAATTAAATTTAGGCAGCCACAATAATATCAAACATTAATTTAGTGTATAATTTAATTTCAAAATAAAATTTCTCCCATTTATATCTTCCTCATGGAATTTGATATGAACTTTACAGATTAGGTGCAATGTTTATCCATCTTTACAGTCTCCTTGTTCATGTTTATATCAGAGATGGATTTTGAGTGACTTTTTTCTGCTCTTTAGGAAATAAAGCACACCTGGAAAGTAGCTGTCATAATTGGCTTTAAGAGGAAGCATTTGGCATATCAGCACTTCTGCACATTTATAAAGCATTCTAAAAGAGACCATTCTCAAACTTAGAGCTATTGTTTTCAAATGCTACTCAAATAAGTTAAATATACAGAGGAAGTCATACATCAAATATCTGTTTTGGCTGATCTTTGTGTTCTAATTAGAGATAGACTGAAGCTGTAAATTTTTAACCCAAATTAATTTTACAAAGTTTGAGAATTTCTGAAAGTAATCTGATTTATTTTTAGAGTCTCATTTGTCAACACCATGTTGTTGAGTAATGCAGAAAAATCCTCAAAATAAAGTTCTTAATGTTATATGAACTTCTGAAATTAATAAGGTAATGTATGATATGTAATGACCAACTATTTAAAGACTAATTAAATAGAAAAATGAAGTGCAAATATTTTTTTTTTTCACTGCTTTCTGTTATTATTTATACTACAGTAATGTCTGGAGAGTTCAGATTAGGATCTGTTGAAAAGCATATTACACTAACATTATCAATAAAATACCTTAATTCCAATGAACATCCAGAATTATGAGTAAAAGGAAATTAGAAAAATTATAGAGGACATTGCCCTTACAGATTATTGGTTTCACTGAACATAGAGATATCCCTTTAGGTAAGTCACACTGAGTTGAATTTGCAATTTTAGAATCAGGCAGTGTTAGAAAACAGCATTCTGTCTGTAGAATAGATAAAGAGAATGATGATTACTGGAGAAATAAGTCTTTTTTCTGCTTGGGGTGTTATATGATTGTGATTATGCAATTATGGTAATGTTCCATGTGTTTAATAACAGTATGATAATAAAAAGTCAGAAGCTAGAAAGCTGCATATTCACTGTGCTCTGCTTCTCAGTCCTGTCACTCAGACATGTTTGCCCTCTACTTTCTCACTGGTCTCTACAATGTAAGCATTACCAGCTCTTCCAACTATGTCTTCTTTAATAGTTTATTAAGTAAATATTCCCTTATGTTGTCCATTCTTAACAAGATATGCTGCATTAAAAACAGTGGTTATCCATCAGTAAGAGAATTAGAATGAAAATGCTAGGCTATCCCAGAAGCTGACATCCTGAGAACATATGGATAAATTATCATTTCCAGCTAAATGCAGTTTCCCTACCAAAAATGGCTTTAATGAAGATATGTACAGTCAGTAGAGGTAATCATATTATTTGGATAGTTTTTATCACACCTTTGTTAAAATTGTAGTGAAGTAGGTCATTCTCTTCAAAATAGTGAAGCAAATATTTGCCTTTTCGTTTTTAAATTAGATAATCAAAATGAAATCTGCAAAACAGTAAATTTTTCTGGTTTAATATTTTTAGAAGGCTGTTGAATACTACTTACACTAAAGGAGAGGATTAGAGAAAGATATATTTTTTCATGTGAGATTCTGAAAAGGATCTGTATCTATAGTCTAAGGATGCCTTTTAATATTCCTGAGACTTGCCCTGAAGCATTCGATGGAGAATTTCCTTTCTGCATCTGTTATAGAGGTGACTGTTTTTTTAGTTACATCACAAGCATATCATGCCTGAATCTGAGTGTATGTTTTTATGCCCTTTGAATCTTTTAGAGAGGAATGTTCTATATTTGGAAAAAAAAAAAAAAAAAAAAGAATATGAATCATGTTTTTCTATTATCCAAAATTGAGACTTTTATTGGCACAAAATAAGAGACGTCCAAGTGTTTTAAATTCAACACAGTTCACAGAAACAGAGTAGCCCAGGTTGGGAGGAACTTTGTAAGATCTGATTCAACCTTTCATGGAAAAGGGAGGCTGAATGAGATTATCCAGCACTCTGTCCATTCACATCTTAAAAACTTCCAATGATGGGGACTCCTGTGGAGATTGAAGACATGGACTCCAGCAGTTTCATGCCAAAAACTTCTTTACTGTCAGAGCCCTTTTACTGTTGGTTACACAGTTTATATAGACTACACCTTTAGTTCTTGTGCTACTAACAGGATTGGCTGAATTTGAACATCACCACCCTCCGACTGGCCACTCTGTGTTACCCTCTGGTTGGCCACTCCCCTCTATGTTCAGGCCGAGTCCGGAATGTTCGAGCCCAGAATGTTCTGGCTGATTCCAGGATGTTCTGGCCTAGCCCAAAACCCTTTACACCAACAGACTCCATCACATCCCTGAGGAGGTTTGTTCCAGTGACTGTTCTCACTGTAAAACATACCTTTTGTATGTTGAAATGAAACCTCTCCCAGTGGAACTTGTACCCATTGTCTCTTCTCTACTCCATGTGGCTCCCTGTGAAGAGAGAGGCTCTGTCCTCTTTGTAGGCACCCCTTAAATACTAGAACCCTTTGGTGAGGTCTCCTCTGTGTCTTTCCTTTGTGCAGTAAAGACCTAACTCCTTCAGTCTTTCCTCATAGGGCAGGTTCTTCAGCCCTTTGATCATCTACATGGACCTCTTCTTGGCCATCTTCAGTCTGTCTGTGTCTTTCTTGAATTGTGGGAACCAGAATTGGACACACTATTCCAGGTGTGGCCTGACAAGCTCTGAGTAGAGTGGGATGATCGTTTATCTCTCTCTGCTAGCAATGCCCCTCTAGATGCAGGCCAAGATCCAAGTTTGCTGATGACACCAAGCTGGGCGGTAGTGCTGATCTACTTAAGAGTAGGAAGGCTCTACAGCAAGATGTGGACAACCTGGATTGGTGGAAGAAGGCCAGTTTTATGAGGTTCAACAAGGCTAAGTGATGGCTTATAACAACACCATGGCTGGTGTCACAACTACACGCCTGGGGAAGAGTGACTGGAAAACTGCCTAGAGGAAAAGTATCTGGAGGTGTTGGTTGACAGCTGGCTGAACATGAGCCAGCGGTGTGCCCATGTGGCCAAGAAGGCCAACAGCATCCTGGCCTGCATCAGAAATAACATGGCCAGCTAGTCCTTCCCAGGACAAGGGAAATGATAGTTGTACTCAGCATTGGGGAGGCTACATCTTGAATCCTGTGTTCAGTTTTGGGCCACTTGCTGCAAGAAAGACATTTAAGTGCTGGAACATGTCCAGAGAAGAGTTGGTAAAGGGTCTGAAGCACAAGTGTCATGAGGAGTGGCCGAGGGAACTGAGAGGGACACAATTGTGACAGGCTGCCAGCCTGAGTTTTACCATTGATCACAGTTTTCTAAGTACTACTTGTTAGCCACCTTTCTGCCCTTCTCACGGACCACCCATGCAATCTGTTTTTTCACTGTTTGTTCAGGAGAAGGCTATGGGAAACAGTGTCATACACTTTGCTGAAGCCCAGGTAAACAACTTCTACTGCTCTCATCATGTGGACAAAAATGTTATTTTGTTGCAGAAGGTGATCAGGTTAGTCTGACCTGGCTTGCCCTTGGTAAATCTGCGCTGGCTTTCCGCATCATCAGCTTCATTTAATTAGTAATTGTTTCCAGGAACTCATTCCATTACTTTCTCAGGGACTGAAGGAAGACTAATGGGCCTGTAGTTTCCTTGGTACACTTTTTGGCTTTTCTTATAGATGGGTATGACATTTGCACTCTTCTAGTTACTCAGGACATCACCAAATATGACTTTTCAAATATAGAGGGTGGACTTGCAACTATTTCAGCCACTTCTCTTAACACCCTGGGTTGGATCCTGTTCAGGCCCATATATTTATGTGGGTTGATCCCTAGCATGAGGCTGCAGACCAGTCCTTCCTCCGCGACTGGTGGGTTGACATATTCATTGCTGCTACCTGATCTTGTGACCTGGGGTCTAGTTGTGCCAGTAAAGGCAAAGAAGCTATTGAAAACCTCTGCCTTGTCAGCATTATTAGTGACTAGTTTCCCTGCCCTGTTTAGTAATGGGCCTGTGTCTTCCCTGTGATCATGCGTCTGAAGAGCCTTTTCTTGCTGTGCATGACATCTTTGCCCATTTGAGTTCTAGTTGAGCCTTATTCTTCCTTATTGTATCTCTGCTCTAGCTGGCATGCTTCTTTTTTGCTTTTAACCACACTGAAAAGCTCACTGTTAAGCTAGGGTGGACTCTTGTTCTACAGTTCATGTGGTGACTATCATGGCTAGAGAGTTTATTTCTGGGATTTCAATGACAATATCTTAAGCCAATTTCCCAGCAAATTTGATTCTGAACACATTAATGTGAGCTTGGGAGCAATAAAAAGTTTTAAAATTATTATAGCTTCTACTTACAATATGCATAGACACAAGGTTCTTTGCTTACAGACTCAGGTAGGGCGGGAGGTTTTTTTCTACAGTTGGAGTCCTTGTAGTTGGTCTACTGAAACTACTTTTAACCCATGAAACCCAACAGGCTATTTTTTAGGAAAAAACCTAAATACTACTTTTAAATCTGCAGTGTGAGTCTCTGTGAAGATCAGTTATAACAGATATTTCAAATGGAAGACATATCTCTACCTTTTCTATAACATTCCTCAGTGTTGAAGGATACATGGGTGCTCTTTTCACTACAGAAAAGCCATGGGCTTGTAAAAGAGAATATAGCTGGAGGTACTGCAAATAAACACTGTCAAAACCAATATTGTGGTTATGATTCTTCTTTAGCAGTTGTGTAAACAAGGAACAAATATTGTGACTCAGTGCAGTAGCAGCTTTGTGAAACAAGATATCGTAAGAAAGTGATTGTGCCTTCTGTTCTGAAAAGTATGCTTTCTTGTGCTCCTAATGGCATGTATTACCAAAATTTAAAAAATACCTTAAACATGGTTTGTACCATTTTTTTATTTCAAAAAGGACATCAAAGAACTAGAAAAAGTAAAAAAAGAAATAATGAGATGATCACAGATATAGAACAGATTCTTTTGGGGCAGAGGTTAAATGAGACAGTGACAGAGTATTTTATAGGTAGAAAGCTATACAATAAAGAATAGCAGAGGAAAAAAAAAAAAAAAAAAAGAACAAATCCTAGTGATTCCAATATGAAATTCCCAAGTAGCAGAATTGAAAAAAGGGCTGTATTTCCCAAAACAACATGAAAAGAACTTGGGTTGAATAATTGTCACAGTATAAGAAGTCCATAAAATGTTAAAGAAGAAATTAATGCAGGAAGTTGAAAGTGTCAAAAGCAATGACCTACATGCAGCCTCTGTCTCTGGAAGTATATGATGTGCTTAGTCCCAGAAAGTTAGGGACTAACCACTAGCCACTTCTGTAGTCAGAATTCTGAACTGGACAGAAAGTTGTGATCCAGTTCCAAAGCTCTTAACTTTTACAGTTATGAATCCACAGAAGCTCATATATTAGCTGAAGAAATTATTTTCCTTCCCGCTACTATTAAGTTTTTATATTAAAAAGATCTAGTTTAATTTAAAGAAAAGTACACTTCTGCATCTGAAAATTGCTTATAAGCTAGACAATATTTGGAACTCACCCTAATTTTTGGAAGTTATTTCTGGATTTATTTGACGCAGCTAAACATACTGAACTATATTACACAGGAAAAAAATTTGAATACAATGTGTTAGCTTCATCTTACAAATGACAAAATATAATGGTGTTAAAGAGCTTTCAATGATAATTTACTTTCCATAACTTTATTGTTTGTTTACATTCACAAGATATTACATATGCTAGGGGCTAACAGGTTTAGCAATTGTGTGCTGATGCCTAAGTTAGGATAGTCTTCTTTCTACCAAATTGCTACTAAAATGATGATATCGGTATAGAAAACTGTACAGCTTTTGAGATAATGGGAACTACCAGTAAGATGGTGCTATGAGTTAAACATTTCTAATGACTGTGTTTGGGACACCCTTTTTTTTTAGTGTAAATGAAATATGCCTGAAGTAATGCAAACAGAAACTGATGTCCTACAACATGCTGTAAGAAATAAGTTAGGCATGTTAGTATAGAATGGTTAAATCTGAAAAGTACAAGATATTAAATCTAAATAGGTGTACCTGAAAAAAAACCCCAGGCAAATAAGGACCTTAGCACAAAACCCTCACCAAAAATAAAACCAAACCCAACATTCCAAACAAATTCAAACAAACAAAGCCCCAGAATAACCAAACCTATCTGAATTGAAAGAAATTTTTCCTTCTGACAGAGTTGAGGAAATAGAGCAAGCAGAGCATTTTGTGCTAAAGTAAAATATACCATTAAAATATAGGGGAATGGAAATAAAAGAAACAAATTTCACATTATAGTGAGACAGAAAACAGCACCTTCTTATGAAGTAATATTAGATTCAAATAAATGTGTATAGACATAATTCTCATTTATTTTTAGTTTCTTTTTATGCTTTATTCTTTGTATGGTTAGCTGCTCATGTTGTTCACCCATGCAAAAATGCATTTTTAAAACACAATATTATGTACTTAGGGTCAAGATAAGCTAACAAATTTGATTTTTAGGTCTTTGTTTCATGTTACACCATCACTTTCAGATTATGATGTCTAAAAGAAGTATCTGTGACCATAAAGAAAATCTTAATTTTATGGGTTTTTTTTATACTACTTCTTGTCAAGAAAGCCCAAGTGCTGCTATTTGTAACTTCATGACAGTTTAGAGATGCTTTTACAGTCTGGGAGAAATAGTATGAGAAATTGTTATATTTTACCCACATTTGCTCTTTCAACTACATGAAATAACTCTTGCAGCTTGTGAAGAAATAAATACTAAAACTGCTTGTGCTGATAACTTGATTTAGAAAAGTTAAGGTAATACTGTGTTTTGAAAAGATATTTTAGCATTCATTTCAAATGACGCCTTGGTTTTTCTTTTCACTCATTTAAATTTCTAAGAGCTGGATTAGACTATACCTGATATAATTGCTTTGATGATAGCTGTTATTTGAATATTCACCTAAAATTATTTTTACCTCAAATCTGATTTTATGTTAGATGCAGTGCACAGGAATCACTGAAATCTCCTGATTTTCAATCATGTAACTTAAACTATTATACCTCTTAATTTATTACATTTCATTGCACTATTTATCTGTGATAATGCTTTAGTCCATGTCTAGATTTTATTTGATTTTACTTTTTTATTCCTACCCCTCCTGCTAACTTTTTTTCTTTTTTCAATTCTTTTTTTTTTCTTTTTTTTTTTAAATTTCAGATGATGGCTACAGACATAGATATGAAGAAGTGATGTGATTTCTCTCTCTTTAAGAAGACAATAAATCAAATGTAGCAGTATATTATTTCTTCATGAGCATGGTATTCTCCAACAAAAGTAGACAACAGCTGAAGATTAAATACAATTTTTGAGAAATCCAGTTTAAGAGGTTTTTATCTATGTTAAGGTTAAAAGAGAAAAGTTAGTACATTAACATTAGAATAATTGTACAGGTAGTGTTCCTGTCAAGTCATTTGCACAAAGCTATGTGAATATTAAAATAACTCAAATCAATAAGGAAGATTTCTGTTTCAAGTAATTTGGTCAAAGTTTTATTCAAGTAAAACATGATGACTTTGCTTTCCCCCACTTTTAACCTTTAGTATGAAGTTATGAACTATTGGAAATTTCTATATGATACCTAACTAGAAAGATAAGAAGAAAAAGTGAGATAATAAGAGAAACGATCGATCTTTTGTATTTTATGCTATATATGCATATTCTTAAACCAAAAAAGTTTTAAATCTAGTTGGACAGAAAATCAAGTTTCTTATTTAAGAGTCTGCTTACAGAGAGTAGCTGGATATAAATTAGAAAAAGAATCATTTAATAATTGTTCAACTGATCCTGAGGGTTACATTAAAAAAATAATTAAATCTGAAAGCTGTTTGACCTTGTACTTCTTTTATTCGAAGCAGATTTTGGCTACATTGAATTTTAAATCTCAGCCCTGTGAAAGTCATGGTCCACAGGGAGGTCAGCAAAACCTCCGCCTTAGACTTCTGGAGGGCTGACGTTGGCCTGTTTAGGAAGCTGATTGGCAGAATTCCCTGGGAAACATTCCTAGAGGACAAAAGAGTCCAGGAAAGCTGGACACTCTTCAAGAGTGAAATCTCCAAGGCACAGGAGCAGGTGGTCCCTATCTCCCAAAAATCAAACTGGCTGAGAAAACCAGCCTGGGTGGACTGGAAGATACTGCTTGAACTCAGGAAAAAACCCAAAATTTATCACCTGTGAAAGAAAGGACTATCACCCCATGAAAAGTACAAGGATGTTAAGTTATATAGGGAGAAAGTTAGAAAGGCAATGACACAGATGGAACTAAATCTGCCCACTGCCATAAAACATAATAAAAAGTACTTTTACAAGTATATTAGCAATAAAAGGTGGGCCAAAACAAACCTCCATCCTGTACTGGGGGAAACCTAGTGATTGAGGATGAGGAAAAGGCTGAGATACTTAATGCTGCTTTTGTCTCAGTCTTTAATAGTCACACCAGCCATCCTTAGGGTACCCAGTTCCCTGAGTTGGATAGCAGAGATGGGGAGCTGATTAAGTCCCCATAATTCAGGGAGAAATAGTTAGCAACTTCCTGCTCCACTTAGTCATATACAAGTCTATAGGTCTGGATGGGTTACACTCAGAAGTGCTGAAGGAGCTGGTAGAGGAGCATGCCAAGCCACTCTTCACAATTTATTAGCAGTCCTGGTCTAGTGGACAGGTCTCAGAGGACTGGAGGTTGGCCAGCGTGACACTTCTCTACAAAAAGAGCAGGAAGGATGAACCTGGAAACTGCAGGTCTGTCAGGCTGACCTCAGTGCTGCTGGGGAAGGTCATGGAGCAGATGATCCTAAGTGAGATCCTACAGCATATGTGGGAAAATGGTGAGATCAGGCTCAGCCAGCATGGGTTCGTGAAGGACAGGTCCTGCTTGACAAACCTCTTCACCTTTTACGATTAAGGTGACTCATCTGGCTGATGAGGGAAAGGCTGTGGACATTGTTTATTTGGTACAAGTAAAGCATTTGTCACTGTCTCCCACAGTGTTCTCCTAGAGAAACTGACTGCTCATGGCCTGGATAGGAGGATTCTTTGGTGGGCTGGAAACTGGCTGGATGTCTGAGCCCAAAAAGTGGTGGTAAATAGTATCACATGTAGTTGGCAATGGGTCACTAGTGGTGTCCCTCAGGGCTTAGTGTTAGGGCAAATGTTACTTAATATCTTCACTCATGACCTGGATGAGGGGATTGAGTGCACCCTCAGTAAATTTGCCAACAACACCAAGTTGGCTGAGAAAGTTCATCTGCTGAAGGATAGAAAGGCTCTGCAGAGGGATCTGGACAGACTCGATCAATGGGCTGTAACCTATGGTATGACAAGGCAACAAGGCAAAGTGCTGGGTGCTGCATTTGGGCCACAACAACCCCATGCAATGATACAGGCTTGGGGAAGAGAGGCTGGAAAGCTGTTTGGTGGAAAAGGACCTGGAAGTGCTGATTGATGGCTGCTGAACATAAGCCAGCTTGTGCCCAGGTGGCTGAGAAGACCCACAGCACCCTGGCCTGTAATAGAAATAGTGTAGCCAGTAGGGCTCAGGCAGTGATCATTCCCCTGTACCCAGCACTGAGGCTGCACCTCGAATTTTTTGTTCAGTTCTGGGCCACACACTACTGGATAGTAGGAAAAATTTCTTCACAGAGAGGGTGATCAGGTATTTGAACAGGCTTCTCAGGAAAGCAGTGAAATGACCATCCCTGGGAGTATTCAAGAAATGTGTAGTTGATGCCCTCAGTGACATAGTTTAGTGGTGGTCTTGGAAGTCATGGGGTAATGGTTGGACTTGATGATTTTAAAGGTTGTTTCCAACCAAGTTGATTCTATGATTCTATGAATGCTTTATCAATGTACTAGGTCTGGTTAGGATAGAATTAATTTTCTGCATAGCAGGAACACCTCGCACTAAACCATGTCACCCAAGGCTCTCTCCAACCTGGCCTTGAACACCAGTAGGGATGGAGCATTCACAACTTCCTTGGGCAACCCATTCCAGTGCCTCGCCACCATTACAGTAAAGAATTTCTTTCTTATATCCAATCTAAACTTCTTCTGTTTGCACAGAATGATAAAGAAGTTTATAAATAACATAATCCAGCGACTGATGGGCCCAAAGGCTTAGAACCACCAAAATGCACTAACTATCGTAAAGTGATGTAGCAAACTATAATGTGACTTGCTTAACATAATATAGCATGTCACTTTGGAAATCATATGAACAAATGAAAGATTAAAACTAGAAAAAGTCTAGCAGAGAATAAATTGCAACATTTGACTTCAGTTTTTATAAAGAAAATGAATTTGTCTTCACTGGATAACAGACTGATGTCAGATGAACTGTTTAGAAGTTCAAGATAACTGGTATTCTAGGTACACCCAAAGCGCTGAGTACATACTGCCAAATGCCAGGAAGTAAGACCACCATCTTGTAGGAACTATTCCCAGCACAACAAATGTCCGAGGTAAGGTACTGATTTAACTTCTAACAATAATAGAAGTGAACAATACACAGCACATTCACAACCCAATTTAAAAAATACTATACAGTAATGTATTCAGAAAGATTTTACCCCTACTTCCTGAATACAAAGTAGATATTTCAGTCTGTGGATTTAAATTACTCACCCAACCATAGAGGAAAAAGATCTTTCTTTACCCTTTTATCAACCTTGAGTGGAAAAAAAAAGAATTCAGACAGGTAATACTCTTCCAGCTACTGAATATAACAAAAGTCTCCATTATACTCATACAGTAGACCCTAAAAATAGCTGTTAGAAACCGATTACTGTTGTATTTAGGTAAGAATGTAAAACATGATTTATGTCTACCAGAATCAGACAAACAAACTGTACGGGAAAGAAAATTTATCAAAATACTCTGTGAAGCATTGAGGAGAACTGATTTGCACTGACTTGTATGCTTGATTGCAAGACAAAGAGCACTGAAACTTGAAGTAGCATTATATAACAGCAGTTTTTTCTTTCTATTGTTATTGTTGTTATTATTACTATTTTACACTAGAAGGATTGCAAGGGATTCTTCAGATGTTTTGGAAACCACTGGTCCAGGTAAAAATTAGGACAGGTCAATGCAATTTTGGTACTAATTTTCCCTTAGTATCCAGAGGTTGCTCCATTACCTCTTTTAATTTTGAAAATGTAATCTTATGTTTAGGTTAGGTTTGTTTCTGGCACTTAGTCATGACAATGTAACATTTAACATCAGACTGCTTCCATATTCAGCAAAACAAGCAATTGAAATACATTTAATACTGATTTTTGAGATAAAGGCAGCATCTGTATTAACTCACATTGAATACATAGTCTTATCTTCTGACATTAAACAAAAAACAAAAACCAGCTTCAGGTAGCAACACAATTGCTGCCAAAATCTGAAACCATTGATCAGTTGAGATAAGTTAATAATTTTGACACTCATTTAAAATCTGCAACATTTCTGATATACTTTCTGACAATGATGAATATTTCATAATGATTGTTCAAAAAGATATGCAAAATATAGTTACAACACACCTTTGAGCAGGAAGTCTAAAGCAGCATGAATACATGCAGTTGTCTGACTGCAAACCTATGTAAAAATGATTTTACCACAGAGTGAACTGAAATATAAGTTTTCACTAGTACTTTTTTAACATGCTTAGCTTAATTAACATGATGAATACCTTAATGAGTGCATACTTTGTATCTGGACTTCTGCATATATTCATATAGATATGTGTGTATGTATTAGATAATGAGCCCAGGGTTTTTTATTTCCAATTTGGAATCGAAATTGAGAATATCCCTTAGAATTCTTAATATATTACTGCAGAAAGTTGTGAGGATTCCTGCCTATGTATCCATATACTAAACTGATGATTAAATTAATGATTTTTAGGTAAAATAATAAAATGTGTTTATTGAGCCTGCTGCTCACATACACCAGAGGAGTTCTTACCCAGTAAAACATCTTTGCCACTGTGTGATCTTTGTGAGGCATGTGCAGCCTCACAAGGGAGCCATGTAGCAGCTGTTGCTGTATGATTGTCCTGCCACTGACAGCTAGCAACCAATAGTGTTACTAAACAGGGAAAATCTTCAAAGAGATAAGAACTGCTCTTTGATGTGATTTTTCTGCCTTGCTGTTGCATGGATCTCAGTGCAGGAAAGACCCTTACCCCAACTACAACAGTATAACTAAGTTAATTAAAAATACAATATTCATATAGGTAAAATGGTAAAGATCTAGAAGTCTCTGTGGGAAATCCAACTCTTTGAGGGAAACTATTACAAAACTCATAATATTCTGAGGGTTGTAAAGAAGAAAATAATTGCCTGATGTGTAAGTGGAAGTGCAGAAGGGATTGTACAACACTGGGGTTGCAAGAACCTTTTTTTCATGGATTAATACAAAAATTACTTGGGAACTTTGAATACATAGTACTTAGTTAATTCTGGAAGACTAGAGCAGGTAAAGATGGGACTTCAGCCATGCTATCTGGTCGGCCTATACCCTTTAATTTTAGAGAGTCATAAAACTTTCAGGAGTTGAAATCAGAGTAAAGATGAGATTAAAATGATTGCAAATTGAAAAGACTGAGGTGACTAGCCTGTTTCTGTAACAGAAATTGAGAGATGTTAATTAGTATTTGTTGAAGACAGAAAAGGGAGACGTGTCTCTGCTGTTCCCTCATTAACAAGTGTGTATACCTTCAACTGATTTCAGCTGCTTTCTGACTGGAGGGAGATGGGCTCCCCAGAATCAGTGATGGGGCGTATCTTAATGCCTCTCAGCAGCAGCAATGAGAACAGTATAGGGATTTGGCAGTAAGTGTCAGAAGGGATATGAGAGGGCACAAAAGATGTGTCTAAGAGTTCATGGGACCTCTGGTCTGCCTTGTCACTGTGGGAAAGTGATGATATTTCTGAGAATCAGGTGGAGTAAGCACCCTGGCTGGCTGGAGACCTAACACAGGTGGAGCTCCAGAAGGCAGATGTGTCTGCCCATGCACTAAGCCTTTGGGTGAAGAAGCACTGAGGGTAAGAAAGCAGACACTGGAGGGTAAAAAAGAGAAAACAGAAAATGAAAAGATTCTTTGGAGTGGGCCTTGGAAAGGTTAGAAAATCTGCCTGAAAACCATATTTCATACAGGAAGGAACAATTAGAGGCTGAATTCAAACACTTGTTTGGGATGGACAGTCCCAAAATCAGCAAGAGGAGGAAGGCTTCTTCTCCACTTGCAATTGTGCATTAACATCATAGGGTACTGCAACAGCTGAAAAAGAACAAATCTCCTCAGGGCGGCATTAGAGCTATTTAAGCCTGATCCACCTGTCAGCACCAACAAGAAACAATGGAAGGTAGTGGTCTGAGGCATCCATCTGTCAACCATATTATCTGCCTGAGGAAGTTCGTTGCCTGCCAGGAGTTCAGATCCAGAATGCTGGCAGAGGCATCGCCAAGATTTATCTGGCTTTCAAACTGGTACTCTTTAATGTCTATGTGGCACCAATAACACTGACAAGGAAGACCCCGTGCACACCAAGAATGACTGCAGAATTATGACAAAGTGCCCTTCAATTGCCTAATGGAATGATATAAAGAAAATGAATCCAGAATCTTCTTAGAAGTTCATGGTGAGAGGTCATGAGGCAGTAGCTACAAGCTGGAAAAGAGCAAATTTGGATCAGAAGCTAGAAATAAATTTTTCACCATGAGGGGGATCAAACATTTGAGCAAGTTTCTCAGTGAGTTTGTAAAATCTCTATCCATGAAGATGTTAATAGTTTTCTCTATATGATCCTGAGCGACATTATATGACGGTAATTGGATGTAACTTCGGTTGTCCCTTGCTCTGACCACAGGATAGGGTAGACCACTGACTCGTCAGAGCTTTCTTTCAACCCAGCTGTCTATGATTTATGAGACAATAATTAAGACTGAACACTTCAATTTTTTCTGTTAAGTTCAGATCAATTTTTTTTTAAATGTTAAGATATCTTAAAGCCCAGTATAGCATCTCATAGACACGCAAACAGTACTGATTATACTTTTTAATTGTTTAGATAATGGACATCTATTTCTGTAAGCAGGAATTTCATACGGGTGACTTCAGTTCTCACTAGCCAGGCCTAGGTTGTTTTTTCCCATAAGTTAGACAGTCACAGCTCATTTATTTCTTTTCCCAGTCCAAATAGCTGCTTGCTCCTTTCAACTATTAGACTTTCATCTTGAATGACATTTTTTTTCTCCTAACCTTAAGGCATTTACATTAATTGCATAAAGAAATCACAAAGCATTATTGTGAAGAAAATCTGCATCTTTAAATTAGCAGTGGTAGAAGAACTGTAGCACAGAGAAAGCAAGCTTAGTAGGCCAACAAGCTTCCTAATGACTGACACATGGTCCTAGAGTTCAAACATTCAGGAGGAGTGAGAAGGAACTGCAGAGTAAGACATAGAAATAGAAGTTTGTTGTGCCCTCCCCAGCCTACATACACAAAGAGGCTTATTATATTCAGAAAACCAAGTAATGCCTGCACTAAAAGGAAAAAAAATATAATCTTTGAGAAGCCCCAGTCTAGTGTCTATGGTAACAATAGCTCAGTGGAGATGATGACTGAAAAACAATGCTGAGGCTGTTCACCGTTTTTCTTTATAAGTAGAATATATCAGAGACAGGAGATCAAATGTACTTCTGAAGTTTGGAGTCTTAACTACAGGCTTTGCAGCAATGCAGAATTTTATTTTTATTTTATATTTCATAAACTATTTTATAAAATAATCTCATAAGCATTTGCAAAGTTTCAGATCATAAATTGCAAAGAACTGCTTTGTAGGAGAAAAATGAAAGAGAAATAAATTTATGGAAAGCAAAAGATAAAATTAATATTTTAGATAACAGTAAAAATTACTGGAGCAGAGAAAATTGAAATGTAATGTTAGTCCAAAAGTCACAAACAGACTTTTTAAAAGTAAGTTTTTCAACTTAAGGAAAAAAGTACCAGCGAAGCTATAGTACACTCATCAGAGGCAGGTATTTGCAACAGGAAGAAAATCAACATTTCTTCAATTCTCCAAATACATCATGTATTTATAATAATCTCATGATAGAAAAACATTTGAAATTGCATGCTTGTCTAGTCTGGTTCTTTACAGAGGTGAATGCCTTTACAGCTAAGTAATAGCTATTAGAGTTTGATGGCACAACATTCAGAAGACAGGTAAATTAGGGGCCTTAAATAGTATAAGAAATGTGACTTCTGGAATGGCATGATAATGAAGTTGCATGCAAAAGGATTAATATGTTTTAACACTGTGAATGATAGTAAATAACTTTGGAGGGAGGTTATTTAATTAAAGTAAGAGAGTTTAAAAGGTAAACAAGGGAATGAGAAGTCAAGAAAGCAACAGAAATTAAAGGATATCAACAGAAAAACTGACCAGTCAGACTGTTGACTTCCTAGGGGGAAAACTACATTTTTATCTTAATGTGGTCCATCTTTCTTTGATCAAATGTGGACAGATGAACAAATGAGAACAGGAAAAAATAACCAAAGCCTCCATCCAAAAATAGAAGAAATTTTTGAAAATCCCCTTCTTGTTTTGAGCATCTCAGGTCTGATTCTCAGCTGTACTGAAGCTGCAAGAGTAAGCGTATTTTGCAGCCAAGTCAAATATAACAAATATAATCCAAGATACACTGGTTTCCTGAGTGACCTCTAGAGTTTTTCAGTGCAGATATTTTAAGAGTTTACCTGAATCAATTTTCTAAACAGCTTCTCCCTGAGAATAAGTGAAGATACATTGTTCGTAGACCAGTCTAGGAAGATTCATATTAGAAGGTTATAGGCACTTTGCAGTTTTCATTTGAAAGTTCAATGTATGATTCAAGAAAATGTTAAAGTTCAGTTATGTTTACATATACAAAAAGAAAAAGCAACAGCTAATTTTTGCTGTTTGTATTTTTACACTGAATTATTGCTTGTTTTGAACCCTACAAGCAAGCAATGATTGAAAGGAAAGTTCCTCCCACTGACTTTATTCCCCTTTTTCACAGACTCTTATTTTCTGTAGGAGAAATACTGTGAATTAAAATACAATAAAAGAAAATATGTAATATTCTGCCTGGGGAAGAAAAAAAAAAATCTAGATATTAAAAAAACAGTTCACAAGGCTAAGCTAAGCATGCATATCACTTGCCAGGTATAAAAATTGACTAGGAGCAGACACATAAGAAAATTGAAAAGTAAATGAATAAGCCTCATCATGACAACAGTAAGGTCAAGGTAGATGTCATAGAATTATATAATATTCTGAGCTGGAAGAGACCTTCAAGGGTCCAGTCCAAATCCTGATTCCATGCAGGGCAACCTAAAAGTTAAACCATATGTCTACAAGCATTGTCCAAACACTTCATGGAAAATGATAGGCTTGGTACTATGACCAGTTCCCTGGGTCAGGTACTGTCCAGTGTTTGACCAGCTTTTCAGTGAAGAACTTTTTCCTAATATACAATCTGACCTTACACTGATGGATTTCCTTGCATCCTAGGAACACAGCCACTGCTTGATATCCTCTTCTCTGAGAACAAACGTAGTATCCTTTGCTGCTCCTCATAAGTCATGCCCCCTAGTGCTTTCACCATGCAGTAAACAGATTTTCAGAAGAAAACAAAATTACTGTTTCCCCTAAAAGGTCTTCAAAACTGATGAAATGTTTAGAATGGACCCTGAACTGTCAAAAAAGATATCATTTAATATGAAGAAAATAAAATATCTTTTTTTTTTTTTTGTGAAATGGAGAGCTTGAAAGCCTTACCATTGCCTTGCCTTGCCTCCCCTTCCCTTCCCTCCCCTTCCCTTCCCTTCCCTTCCCTTCCCTTGCCTCCCCTTCCCTTCCCTTCCCTTCCCTTCCCTTCCCTTCCCTTCCCTTCCCTTCCCTTCCCTTCCCTTCCCTTCCCT
>WYDI02014659.1:0-122792 GCA_009867235.2 Psittacus erithacus
TGCCCAGGGAAGTTGTGAATGCTCCATCCCTGGTGGTGCTCAAGGCCAGGCTGGACAGAGCCTTGGGTGACATGGTTTAGTGTGAGGTGTCCCTGCCCATAGCAGGGGGATTGGAACTGGATGATTTTAAGGTCCTTTCCAATCCTAACTATTCTATGATTCTATGATTTGCCATAAAGATGCATATTTACCCTGTGAGAGGACATCCATGGAAGGCTGGTCTGCATTGATTGATTTCAGAACTTTTTGGTAGATCTGGAAAATCCCAGGGAAGTTTCTGTGATATTCCAGAAGTTTCTTTGATATCTCCTGTTCAGATGAATCTTCTGGTTTCACCAAACGTTCTTGTATTAGCATATCACGTGGCCAGTCAAAAGTCGTATGGTACACCTCTGGAAGTTAAACAGTGATTAGGAACTAAGAGGGTTATTTAATAGGTCTTGCTCAGCTCCAAAAGGTTTCCTAACAAACAAAATCATGGTCTGTAAGCTTTAGACTTTGCGGCAAGCAATAACCTATGCACTTCCCTTCCTACTTGTACAGAAAGCTATTACACTGCACATGTACAGACAGGAAGTAGCCAGGTTGGGGACACCTGTCCAAATTCTTAGACTGAACCTTAAGTAAGTCCTTTGATAAGCAAATCCCCCTTACAGCAAGTAAAAGCCATTTCTTTAGTTAAGAACATCCCTCCTAATACCACTCTTAAAGCATTCAATATGATTTTTTTATTGACCACTGTCAGGATTTTATGTGATGGATGACTGGTACACAACAAACAATACAGAGGTAAGTCTATTTGACAGTCATTTAAAGGAAGATACCCAAAGGCATACCTGCACCTCAGGAAAAAAAAAATCCCAGATCTGCATCTCTAGCAAAGATGCACAGCAAAATGCAGGCTCATACAGGCAGATATAACCTTCAGATATTCTCTGCTGTAGCCATAGTCTACTGTTTGCAGTCTCAATACTGAGCTTTGCATTTTCCATATTTTATTGGCACAGAAAATAATGCAACATCAACAAATATTTTTTCCAAACAGATGAATTTATAATTATAAATTTCTACTAGTTCTTAAAGGGATAGCATTTAAATTTGAATCCTACTGGTATTAGAATGGTTCTGAGATCAAGCAACACTCCAGTTTCTACGGGAGATCAGGAGCAAACACATACTGCACCTTCTGTGATGGGATCAATCCTTTTCCCACTGTTCCTCTCAATCAGCACAGCGTCTGGAGCATAAAGCACAACTAGGCACAAAAAAACCAAACCGAAACAAAATGAAGGAAAAAAGTGTAGCTCTTGTTAGTTACTTGCTTTAGTTCCTGTAACTGTTTAGATGTGTCCTAATATTAAAAATGGGTGAATGCATTTCAAGCACGTTTGCCTCATTCTCCTTTTCCAGTATTCTACCTGCAAATACTCACTTTCAATCAGAATTTTGCTCCACCTCCTAAACAGTACAGTAGGACAAAACACACATTAACGTCTGTATCCAGTCCAATAACCATGAGTACACAGGCTGTCTCCATCATCCACTCCAGTTAACAAGGTTCTCTCTCACTTATATTGTATCTGGAGCCCAGGATGGAAGTACTCACAGGTCACTCCAGACTGAATCTCTTCTATATCACAAACAATTATTTTTCACCCAGGTACTTTGGTAATGAGACCAGTGAAATTTATTTTCTCATAACCTCACAGAAAAGCGTTCAAACTTGATTAGACAGCATCAAAAGATGGAGAATCTGTCAGATCCCTAGATTGCTTTTGGCTCATCATCCTCACAGTTAAACATTGTAATTTAATTACTATTTTCAGTGCATTTGATTACAGATTTCAAAAAAGTTTTTCTTATTACTGTCTTCTCCGTATCAAATAGCTCTTCCAGACACTTTTTCTCCCTATTAAGGTACTCACATATGGTAAATCTCTTCTCACCCTTCTTTTTGATTAGCTAGACAAACTGAGCTTTAAGATTCTTATTCAGGTCTTGGTGGCACAGATATAATTGAGCGCAAAACTCAACTTCAGATGTTATTAAGTATATTAAAAATACATGCAAGTACTAGACATTAAACATTTTTGCCTAACTGTATTGCAGTGATTTCCCAATTCTTCATTAACGGTCAAATCTCATGCAAATCAAATCCAAAGTGACAATTCATCAAGTTCACTAATGTTCTCTCCACTATCCACTGTCAAGCTCTACATTTAGCATTTACACTGCATTTCACACAATCATAACAATTCTTTACATTCCATGAATGTCCTCTAACCATCCAAATTTGGGACAACTGGATTCTTCTAGATGGCGAGGGCAGCTGTCAAGGTCTTGGATATCAGCACTTTGCCAGTAAACAGATTCCTCTCAAATGAAGCAAGAATCCACGCATACTCTGAAAGGTCAAGCTTAAAACTGTGACGTTTCCACTTCACTTGGTGGAGTAAAGTTTGCATTCTTAATTCAACAGAAGGACAAGTTTGTATTTAGGACACAAGGAATTGTTTTGGTCGGAGGATAAAGGCTGATTTCTAGAGATGGAAGGCAGAGACAACTGCGACCCACCCCTAGAACAGAAGCACAGCTGCAAATACCTGCTCAGACACACTTGCTGGGATTGTCTTGAATATATAGAACTCTAACGTGCAAGAAGAAAAGGGTTCATGTGTGAAAGACAGAGTTTAAAGTCTCACAGGTTACCTCAAGTTCTTGAATGAAACTAAGCCATATTGAAGTATTTTGCTGGGTGATGACTCTGGTGTCTTCAGTATCAGTATTGAATTTATTGAGCATTTTTTGGGAGAAGCACTTCTAGTCTTTCCTACTGGATGCAATCACACATAAACCTTGTACTGCTTACCAACATGCCTAGGAATGATGCCAGATGACTGCAGTATCCATGCCTGCTCCTGATTTTCAGGGAAGCCTTCCAAAATCCATCCCTATTGAACAAAAACATGAAACAGTTATTGATCCTAGAAGAGAAAAACCAAAAAATTAGCACTAAATATCAGTGCTGCCTGCACAAAGACCACCTCATTCTGATCCCCCAACAGTACAGTGTTTGTTATGGATGTTCGTGAGAGAAGAAAACAAATGCGGAACACCGCTATTTTTGTGAAATGGCACACACTAATACACACACAGTGCCACAGAGCAGTGGGAACTTATGTATTGTAGCAATGACTGGGTTTTTTTTTCATGTTTCAACCTTAAACCCAAAATTTCTATCTTGAATAAAAACAATCCAAAACAATTTCTACAGTTTTGAAATATTCAAAAGTATACCAGCCCACACTGTGTATAAAAAAGAGGCTAAACAAATCTAAAGACAGATTTAATGCCAAGAACACTGAGGAAAATATGCATGTTTTCATTATTTTCTTAAATTATACAGGAAAACTCACAGTAATGGAACCAGCGTTCCCAAAGCTAATGAAGCAACAGAGCAAAAGTAAGAGAAAAGAAAAAAGAGCCTTTTGCTCCCTAAAGTCCTTGTTATAGCCAGCTAAGTGTTGGATCGAGCATCTTTAAAAAAACATTTACAGATCTGTGAAATACCACAGGAGAGCTGCAGCCTCGGTTTGTGTGATGCAGTTTCTGAAATCTAATCCACTTCCCAGTCTCAAGTCTGAATCTCCTGAACTTTCTCTGATTTATCTGTTAGTTGTTCAACCACATGTGTCCTTAGCACTATTTCCTACACTTCAGAATAACTTTGTGATACCACCGTAAACCTGGAAACCATATTTGTACTGAATTAAAGAAGATATTTTAATACTGCATTAGCTGGCAATCGTTCTCATCACCCACATAAATTTGAAGCTCTGTCAGTTTGGGGTTCAAAGGTTTTAGAAGTATTTCAGGGAAACGTATCCCCATGACTTCTGTAGGAGGAAATGGGACATTCCAATTATACAAGAAAACAGACTATTTAAAATGCTTTAGTTAGCGCTGTTTCAGGAACATGTCATCCTGCTGATAGCTGTAGGAAATAAGAGACTCAAGGAACTGCAAAAGCCTTTTTTGCCACTACTACTGTTTGCTCTGTCGAATTAGAATGAACCATTGTCTAAGGTCACCCAGGTGCTGAGAAATCAATTTATCCCTTGGGACTTGCAGGAGGCAAAGTTGCACAGTATTTTTAGTGATATGCTAGGAACTTCAGCGCTAGCTCTGAATATATTGTGCCTCTAGAATGCACATATAGGCCCAGATCCTCTTCTAGGAAGGGATGGCATCAGAGGTCTGAAGCCAAAAAAATCTCTGTCAGTTTATGCAGGCTACAAATCTGGTTCATTTGCTCCACTCCAAGTGCAATGCTTGTGGAAACAAAACCAAAACCAAATGGGAAACAACCTCAACACAAAACCATGGCTTCTGGTGTCACCACAACTTATTGCTCAAAATCATACCTGGAGCAACAGGCAGGAAAACACAATATTGTATTTTTAACAAACTTCAAGGGGTTTATAAACAAATTTCAAAGGTCCTTAAAATGGGCAATAAGCAATTTTATAGCTAAAAGTTTTTGCAATGTAAGAAAATATAGCTCAATAAACAGCTTCTTGCAACAAATAGGTTTTAAGGCATTAAACAAATGCAAAATAAACACACACTACAAAAATAGTGAACATTTTGGATCTGATTTCCAAAGGTCTCCAAGTTGCTGGGTATCAGTCAGTCCCTAATTAGAATACATTATCCATCTACTTGACACTTCAGTGAAATGTCTATTCCACCACAGAGCTGCAGCTTTGTTCAGAACAGGTTTATTGATATTCTGCTGCATTCCCTCTCCATAGCCCCAGTGGCTTGGTTCTGTTTTATCACACATCAAAAAGGCCGTATGCTCAGGGCACCCCGTGCACGGCTCAGAGCTGGAGGTCTGAACAGCTGCAAGTGGTATGGGATCACAGGAGGGACAAGCTCCAAGCAGATGTCACAGATAAAAAAAAATAGGGAAAAAAAGAAAGAGGAGTAAAAAGGGATTGTGGCTTGGGAACGAAGCGGGAGGAAGCAAGACACAGCAGAGCAAGACCTGACTTAAAAATATACCTATCATGCTTTATGCAAACACTGGTCTTTTTTGCCCTCCTGACTATCATGAAAGTGTAATTAGTAACTTCACATGGTAAATTTGTTTTTTTAAGAAGCCATGTATTTTTTGTTCTTGATAGCAGTAACCTTACATCCATGCATGGATCACACCTTATCACGTCAAGGGTGGAACAAAGGCTAAAAGTGAGTAATTCCATGGTGCCTTTACTCTGTGGTCACTGTCCCCTCTATTTCAGCTGGAAACCTCAATGCTTCCCCAGAAGACGACTGCTGTAAATACAGCAGTCTGCTGTTGCCTTAATGCCAGGTGAAGTGCTCCCTGGAGACCCATGCCATGCTGAAAATCAGCAACAAGGAAGTACTTTCAAAGCCATCACTTTCCTCTCTGGATTTAAGGAACCTGGAAATGCTCAAGGTCATTCCCAAATGTAAATCTCAGTTCTTTGCTGGCACTACTCTCAGCTATAACACCAAGCCTACATACTTTCACACTTTCCACCCCAATAATAATGACTTGGGTATACGACGTCTCTCTGGTTATTTAACCTGTACATCCTCAATAATTATTTTTTTAATTACAAAATCCAGAATTGACACTGCTTTAGAATAATGAAAATGAATAGCACAGAGAAATAACGCTGGATTATGTGGCACATCCAAAAGAAATCTCAGCCACAAGCACAGACATCAAAGGTCATGAACATGCTGCCTTTAGGAAAACAAGGCTGCTTCTCCACAACATCACTCAGTATTTTTGAAAAAGTATCACATGCTTTTCAGTCCCATCTGTGAAGGGGGACAGACAATAATGCCAAAAAATAGTATCAGTAATACCTTTGCCAGTATGGATCTAAAATTCCTAAGATTTTCAGAAAGCAGTGGACTGAGCAGTAGGAATAGTCAACCCTGCACTCCATCAACATGAGTAATATGGAAAACTTTTATAATTTGCCATTAGAAAGAAACATTTCATTCCCCACATTATTTCTGCAGGTTGAATAAGCTGCAAAGCTTTTTTAAAAAGCCACATTCTTCTTGGGGAAACAAAAACATGGTGAATAAGCACATCCCCTCCCCAGACAAATCACTATTCTCTCATAGATTTTCAGAGACAACACAATGATCTTCATCTGCTAAGATATACCCAAAAAGAACCAATAACCACTGATACGTCTGCCTTGCCTTTCAAGGGCAGCCACTACCATTTGGAATTGTTTCATAGCAATCAGAAGGAATTCTGCCACTCGTGAATCACTGGCCTAAGCTTAGCTTCTAAATAGTCCTAAGCCAGCAGTAAGGTTTTTCAGCTGGCTCTCTCACAAATTCATTATATAGCAGTCTCTTCACCAGCCTTCTCCAGTTCTACATGTTCCCTCCACAGCACCAGCAGTCAGAGGTGCCGCAGCTAATATGTACTAGCCCTGTAAGATGAAAAGTCTTCATATCAGCTGCACAAGCCCCAGGTTCTAACATAATGCCTGCAATAAGTTTTCTGCCTATGCTGGAAGACCTACCCATCTGATCCCTTGCAGGCCTAACTACATTTGTGTTAGAAGAACACATAACACAGAGCCTCAGCAGAGCTGTTGATCAATAAAAATGTTCTCCTTAGAGAATGCCTGTGACATCTATAAACCTGTGAGTGTCAAAACAATGGCACAAAAATCCTGTGTTCCTACTGTCGGTGGGATGAAAGCTGTACAATTAATGTCAAGCCAATGACACCACAAGGAGAAATAAAACAAAGAGCTGTGGTACAATGGTCCAACACACTGATCCTCATCTATTAACATTTTCAGTACAAAAATGCTGACTCATGTTTTGAAAGGAATAGCATAAATCTGTTCAACCATGTAAAAAAATCCACAGTATTAATTCTGTTTCCAATCACACAAGGAAAATACTGCAATTAAAATGCATAGATCCCTTTCCAGATGGAAGATGTGTAATGTGGCCATAAATTACTATCTAGTAATGAAAAGATTTTTAAGAACCATCACAACTTTGCAAAGTCAATTATGTGCTTTTTTCCTAAAACCAGATGAATCTTTACCTAGATCACAAACACCCTCTCCATTCTTGATGAATTTCAGGGCAGCTTTATAAAGGTGGTTTTTTCCCCCCTAGCTCTGCAAGACATCCAGCACTGATTCAGCATTGCAGGTGCTAACAATAGGAACACAAAATGCAAGCAGGACACCATACAGCTGCTGGCATTTTAACCATCTTGTCACCTTGCTCAGAGTTTACATGACCTAATACCGAAAATAACAGTCACTGAGAGATCCTTCCCTCACTATTAAAAGGAGAACTAGAATCATGCCAACAATTATAGAAAGCCTGGGGCAAAAATAGCATAGCGTGGATGCAGCCTTTGGAGAGCAATGGATTTTCCTTATACAGTGATAGTTGGCAAAACTCATCTTTTCACAACAAACACTGGAAAAATCAGCTGTTGGAAACAAACATACCTTTTTTTCATCAGGCAAATACTAGTAGCACAACCAGAGAAGCTGTTAGTGTTAAGCTGAAAGGGACTATGTTTGGGGTCTGAAACCAGCCTAAAGACCAACAGACAACAGCCAGAAGAGCAGCTTCTCTCTTGAGTTTATCATCCTTCTAATTCACTTCCACTTCTACAGGTTTAAAGATATTTTAAACATACTCACTAGAGAAGTTTCACTTGAGACAGATGTTCCACATCTTGCCACAAAGACAAGGTAGTAAATCACACAGTCACCTGACTTGCCGTATATCCATGATATATCCTTGCACTGCTTACATAAAAAATGTTGACATTCAGAGCCTTTTTTTGCTGCTTATTTGCTCATATATCCAGAACTGACAATTTTGGTTTCTCAAGTGTTCCTCAGCCACACTCTTTAATTCAAAATGCCACAAAAATGAACAAGATGATACCCCACATGCGTGTTTTTAAACAGGCTCTCCTGCCAATTGAAAAGCCCAAGAAATCCATTTGGAAAAGAAAGGGCAGGGTGTGCATCATATCCTTACACATAATAAACTAGAAAATTCTTCCACAGTGTTCCCAGGCCTCAATCACACCAGTGTACAAAGGGAATGCAGAGAGAAACAACAGATAAGTTTAGGAAGAAAGGAAGAGCTTGAACTAACAGTAGTGTGCATTTTGCTTAAAAACATGTCTTATCTGCATGGCAAAGTAGATTTTATTAATTGACAGCAAGTGGAAAGAAGGCAGGAGGGGGGATCAGAAAAATCCACACTTTGCAGTTTAGAGCTGCCAGTACATTTTAAAATCCTAACATTTTGGCAATTCCCCACATAAGGAAATACTAGTGCAGTTTAAAAGTCCTGTAGCATCATTTGTAAATAGGTATGGGAGCCAACAATGCAATCCAATGTTCTGCTACAATAAGTCTCTTGTTAAAGCTGGGTTTGGCGACAAATGCAATGAAATGTTCAAAAATCACCCACATAAAAATTATGATAACAGGACAGATTGAAGTTTAGCTATTGCTAGTTCCAAGCTGCTGCTTCGAGACCGGCTTACAGCCTATTTTGCTACAGCTATGTACTCACAACAGAAACATGACACAGACAGATGTCCTCTAGCAAACCCCTCAGGCAGGAACATTTTAAGAGATTGTGTCTCAAGCTATTCATTACTATCCTGATCAAGTTATCCTTTCCACAGCTCATACACATAATTGATGATCTGATCTAGATTACACAAAGCAGGTCCATTGAAAGCCACTTCTTTGGCAATCATTTACATTATCCAAGATCTAAAAGCTGAAACCTTCAATCAGGGACAGAATATTTTTTCAGTTGTTTTTGCTAGTTTTGTGGATGTTTCTCTGCACCTATAGACACCTCTGCTAGAGAATTACCATCTTAAAGACTATAAGGCAGTAGCCCAGCCCCCACGATGATTTTGTTTTACATGGATGGAAGGATCTGGTCTGCAGACTACACCAAAAGTCACAGAGACAGACAAAGAAGTGCAAGACATAGGGTTTTCAGTGCCTAATGCCAAGAAGCTTTAGGAAGCAACTTTCATACTTGAATGAAATGTTGATTACCAGCCCTGGTAATTCAACCAACAAGGTAGATGATGATGATGTTGAGAAGCAACAGATTTGAATAAAGCTATGAGCCTTGCAATATCTCTGTGAGGCCAGGAAGTTCTAGTTATCCCCTGACCCAAAGTGTAAGAGTGACAGTGACTGCTCTGAAAACACATACTATTTATCTGAAAAAAGCTGTTTAGCCCTACATGAAATGAACATAACACCTACTTTGGACCAGACTTTTCCCTCTCAAGATATGCATCAAATAATGGGGAGTCCAGATTGTGGCATTGTTTAGAAATAGGGTTTTAGATATTAGATTAGTATGTCTCTTGCAAATAATCCCTTATAATGGGTCGATTATGGACTCAATAAACCATCACCATATCTGAGATTTTAAAGGAATCACATAAAAAGTTTTGCTTTCATTGACTCCAGACCAATATATAATCTACTGAAGTTCTCTTTTGGTATTATGTTAAAAGTCTCTAATTACATTAAGGCTAAGTACACAGATTAAAAAAAGAAAAGCCATACATCTGTGAATACAGCTAAACTTATTCAGTTGCCTATTCGTGTAAACTAACAGTGAACGTAATTATTATTACCCAAAATATATTCAAAGGCAGTTTTTCCTAACACAGGAATTAAAAAAAAAAAAAAGAAGACAATGAGAAATGAAGAAAATTTAAATTAGCAATATTAGACTCTTCCCCCCCCTTTTCCTCAATAAGAGTTAAAAATCTTAACATATTGATCTTTATATATTTCCTGTTTATCTGTTTTGTCCACTCTATCTCTGCCAGTTGCCCCAGGCAATCAACAAAGCTATGCTTGTTCAGCCTTTGATCATCTCTGTGCTAGAAGATTAGCATATGCATACTCTCATCCTCCCCTTTATCCTGTTAATAAAGCGCCAAACTCCCTCTGCTGATGTTCAAGAAAGCAATCGGCTCCAGAGCCCCCAATGATTTGCCCCCATTCCCTCCTCTGCTCAGGACTCAGAATGCTAACTACTATGCACGAGTTGTGTAAGTGCTTATCCACTGGCCCTCTGAGGAGCAATTCTTACTTGTTTGATGCAGTCCACGTTTGACAGACGTTCCTGGATCAGATTGGCCCAAAGCGCATTGGGAATTTTCTAAAGAAAGAACAAAAAAAGGCTGAATATTCACAATTGAGTTCAAAAGGAATTTTACCATGCAGGCACAGCCCGGTTAAAGGTGAAGTGAGATGTCTTCTTAAAAATAAATAAATAAATCTCTGTAAGTCCCAGGCCATTAACATAATATATCAGAGTTAATAAGGGCACAAAAATCAGTGTTAAAGGTAAGCTGAACACAAAGCCCACATCCATGTTTTTTGCACAGTAACATGGAAGCAGTGCTGAGTTTTGCACACTAACACACACACGACATCAAACCTGCAAAGGGATCCATAAGATCACCACAACCACAAGCAGTCTTTTCTACCACAAGTATCCGACCCTATACCGCTCCACGTGCCAGTGGACTCAGCACTGGTGATCTTAACAGTTATAATGTGAGACAAGCAGCAACTCAAACCGAGCAAAGAACAGAGTCTGATTTTCAAGAGCTTTGCTTCATAATTTCAGGCAACGGTGTCTCTTGCATCACTCAAAAAGTTTATTTAAAATACAATTCATGGTTCAAGTTAACTTGAATGTTAAAGTTAGCTTATTTTTAAACTCAGGACTGTGAAATAGAATTGAAGCTGCATGTGCCAGTATTTGCAGAAGCGCAGTTTCTTTCCATGACTATGTCCATACTTAGTTACGGTTTGTTAGACAATATTTGCTATCTGACAGAAGAACAAAGTTCTTCTACAGATTTAGCATCCCCCTGATATTCCTTGTTATTGTATTAGATTTCCGGAAAAGAAATTAACAATCTTTTCTTCCCTTCTCCTAAGAATTTTCTTGACTATTTTGTTAATTTAGGCCTTCATTCTATGCTGAACATGGTTAAACAAATTCTACATTAGCCAGTTTAATTTGATAAAGTCTAAACTTTTGGCCATGCCAGTCAGAACAGCCATTAACCATGTGACCGAATGCCTTGCGTCAGTCTCATTCATTTTGCCATTACTGGTAAAATGAACACTTGGAGAATATCCTGCAGTCAGATTCTCTACTTCCCAACTCAAAAAAAAATATCTTTCACCTAATGATGTGAGCTATAAGACTAAAAAAAGACCATTTCTGCAGGCGTATGTTATACTAAAGGATGTAGATTGATATAATGAAAATGTGACTATGCATAAAGATTTCATAACAATCTTCTTCATTAGACCGTGAAACAACTTCGCGAGGAGTGGAGGAAATGCTACCGCCCAAGTCACTTTTATAGTAGAATGGACCAAGCACTCCAGGATACACAAAAGCAACCAGTCCTCATCTGGCTGTGGAACAAGGCGGCCCAGTCAGGCAGTGGGTTTTGCTCTATTTCTCTGCTGGCCCCAGTTCTCAGTGCCTTTCCTAATATCAGCCATTCATAAGGCAGCATTCAAGCTGGCAAAAGAGAATAACAGAAAGAAATTGCCATGTCTCTTGAAAGTCAGCAGGTCCCACAGGGTGGTGTGTCAAAGTCTCCTGCTGCTGGAGCCTGGGTCTGAGGCTTTGAGTCTGTCACCTTCCAAAGGTGCATCACGCTGCTATCAGAAACAGCTAGTGTCTTGCTTACTTCTTTGATGTGTCATGTCAAGACAAGCTAGTGACTGCCGGGGGTCCACTCTGCTATACCCATTTAAACCAAAATTACACTAACTTCTTTCAGTGCAGTGGTATTCTCAGTCCTCTCCTTTGAGCAGGGTTTATTGCACAAAAACAATCAAGGACACACATGCTGTATTTCACTGGTTTAGTTCCTTCTGCTCTCTGTGGCTCAATTCCAGTCTCATTTCCTGGTCAGTTTTCCTCCTACTGAGCAGTGGCCTATGAAATCATTTTCAATGGGTTGCTTGCAGAAAGCCTAATTATTCAACTAGAAGTCATTAAATCTGATACATAGCAGAGAGCATATTTACAGTTTCTCTCTCATAAACACTCACATAAATATATCATAAGCCTGGTAGATGGGGCTGCACCTCCCAGACATCTGCAATAATAGACAAGGAAACACATACATTTCGGTTACTGCAGAACCATAACCTACCTAAGGCACTCTGAGCCTGTCCAACATTCTGTTTAGCTACTGAGTAAGACCTGCTGCTACAGTATTTTTCTTATGTTCAGACTTTTCTATATACACTGGTTTAATCACTATTTCCATACTGCTGTAAAGCTGTACTCATTCATGATTCACTTTAAATATTCCATGTTATTTCAGGGACATCATCCTTCAATTTACATGCCTACCTAATCTATGCACAGCTATATTCTAATGATGTTTTCACTTTTTTTTTTTTTTGCAGGGAGCACTTTCTCCAGATATTTTTATTGGAAGTTTTGGATAAATGTGTTCTGAAACCAGCAACAGATAAGAGCTTCTGACTTCTCCAGGTTTGCAGCTTGGAGATAAGAAGCATTCAAGTTTGAAGAAATTGGGTTCAGTTTGGTTACACTGAGCTTGTTCAGATAATACACATGAAAGGCCAGTTCTTTTTATGTACCGGAACCATTCCTACTTGTTCTTTCATAGTGGTCTGGAATAGATTACAATGCTGACCATGAAGAGGATGCCTCAGGTTTTTCTCTCTTCTGCTATATTTCTTCTTCAAAAGTACAGGGATATGACACAATTCTAGAGCAGTTTTAAGCCATTAAGTCGTATGCAAACACCTTAACTGCAATTTAGTAGTGTTAAGAGTACACCTATCCCACCAGCCCACAATTACCATGGTTGGTTCAACTTCTTATTTTATCCAGTTAACAGGAAAAGTGAAATATGCAATAGCTCATCATTAGACTTCACTATAGGAAAAACCTGAAGATGCTTCCTATTAACATTATAAAACTAGAGATGAGGGAATAATTTGCAATGATATATCCAAAACTGTAGCCTCTTTTTCTGTTCATGGAATATTTATTGCTAGCTTGTGGTTCTGCAAATTTATTGAATATTCAAAAATATTTGACTTTATTTTTACATGCAGAATGACCATTTTGCTTCGAACAGTCACTATTAAAAGTTCAGTACCTAAGCTGTGCTCATTAGTGAATAGCCAGGTGTGTGTCAGTGAATGATTGCATGTCCAACTTGAAAAACAGAGCTTCGAAGAATCGTCACATATTTTATATATGCCTTGAATTCTATGAATTCTTGTGCCAGGAAAACTCAAGTGCTTTAATGTTCACTGGGAGAAAACACAAAAGAGATGAAAGCTTGTCTAAAGGTAAGTAAAATATGTGAACAAACATTTGTGGACCTTTTTGCAGCATTTGCTCAGATCTAGTAACATTAGCTCACTGACCTAAAAATGAACGACCTTTGGCACTGGGGTTAATTTAGCCACAGCAACTTTATCTGCATGAAATGTTCCTCTAACAACATTAATTTGTGTTATATGATCTTCACACCAGACTTTCAAAACAACGATCAATTGCTGCTTTGCCTCTTTCCATTTATTAAATTGCTTTGGCCACAACTATGCCTTTTTAATACCCTGGTTGTATCAAAGATAGTATAAACAGCTATTGTTCTGTTCCTGAACAGACATTCAAACCCTATTAGCGCTAATGGATGTTGTGTGTGCTACAGGAGTCAAGTTTATCACTTGCTTCAGCAGAACCAGGAGTCAGTTACAGCACCAGCAGATTTAGCCAGCAGACAGGAATCAGTAAGGGAAAATACAGCTCTTAGAGCTATATTTTTATAGCTATATTTTTTTAGAGCCATACTGTCATCTCATAGAGATGATTTAGCTACATTTTAAGTCATTGTAAATCTTGCATTGATTTAGAGGAAGCAAGAAGTTCCCTCCTAGTTTTAGAGATACATTTGAAGAATCAAACTCATAAAAAAACAAAAGAAATGATTGAGCAAAAACGTTTTTCTAGGCTTTAACATCTCAAAACCAAAGGCAAACTGCACAGTACTAAACCACCACTAGCTTCTGCTCTTCAGGCACTCCTTACTACCTGATTAGCCTTGACATTTTTGACTTTCATCTTCCACACTATCCATCTTTTTTGAATCAAATAAGCCCAAAAGGAGACCCTTGAAAGTGCATCTGTATAGTCTGAAATATGTTAATAATTACAGTAATTAAACCAAAGGGAATTTTTGTTTTAAATTCTTCCCCTCCAAGTTGAAATTTATGAACCCAGCAAAACAATCTTTAATAATTAGAAGGAAGATTTCAAAGTACATATTCTTGATAAGAATTATTTTATATCATCCCAGCCAAAAGCAAACCTTTTAGCCAGTAAGTTCAGTGAGTTCAATGTGCTCTTTCCTCTCAGATCTTTATTACTCAAGTCATCTCCAAGCTTCATTCACTAATTCAGTATAATAAACTCGACCCTATTTTCAGTCTTATTTTCTAAGGAAAAAAAAAAATTAATCTGTGTATCACAGCATCTACCACCTCAGCAAATTCTGAATCTGTTGGCCAATTCCAATCCAATTTAGCAGGGGTATAGAATTTTCATGGATATGAAATTACTTCTGTTTTTATGCAAATAAATGATGAGGAAAAAAAAGATAAACTCAAGCTAGTGGACTTGCTAGAGAGTCACAGAAAACTGGACTTAATCCATTCTGTTACTCACAGAATACCTTGACATATGGAGAAAGGAATCGGCTAAAAAGGTCAGGAATGAGAAGCAGAGATGCTTCTCTGGCTTCAGGATATTCTTTCAACATATTTTTCTGATCTACTTGTCACTATCCTTTAATAACAAAACAGTTACATTGCTGACCAAATAATCCTGGGAGTCCAGCTCTTTTGAGCATTTGTTAGGAGGCTCACAATGAAGCAGGAATAGATTTAAAAACCTGTCTGGAGCAAAGCAGATACTCGGAATTGGGTAGAGCACATCACCCCAAGAACTGAACTATCTTCTGAATATAAGGTTAATGTTTTCAAGAACTCCATGACTTTACACTGTCTTCCTCTCCTGCCCCTATCCTATGTCTTGACACCTTTTATCTTTGTTCATACCTTCTTATCTAGCAGAGGTGACCCTTCTTCTCTGAAAGGCCCTGTATCCACATATCCATATATACAAACCAACATACAAACCACCATAGATATAATAATATTTACTCTGATCTGCTCAACTCATAGTACTTGAAATCATGGTAATGCCATATAATTCTTCTTCTGTGACGTGAGAACTACCACTGTTCTATCCATTTACACACCTCTCTTCTTTCTTTATATGCCTTTGCTTCCTCTGTCAGGGATAATGCTTCTTTGAATAACAGAGTCTCCTGAGAGATACGTACTGCATCCAAACGTTTACAAAGCCACAGTGCCTGAGGGAAGAAGAAACAAAAAAATACAGCTTGAAATATTTGGAAAGAAAATGAAATATTTTTTTTTTAGAAGGCTACAGAAAGACAGAGAATGTTTTCCAGCCTTCCAGACTAATACAGACTATATGTGTAAATTTAAACAGTTTCTGATAAAGTTGTTCAAGAGTGTACAGCTTTGAGTAAAGTCTTTTTCATCTACTGTACTACAGCAGAGATTTTAAAGAAGAAAGCATCCTTCCTGGCTTGCCCACCATCATCTGTAGTTTCTGTGGTAAGCCTTCTCTGTGGTTCAAACACAACTTTGATGTTTTCAATCAAGTGGTACCAGTGGGCATGACAGACGGTAAGCCATGTAAATGGAGCAATCCACAATATGGGAATACCAAAAAAGTGTAACTATGGTACTCTCCCAGGCTAGTCAGTCCTGCTAAAAAGCTGGAAAAACAAGGCAGGCGAAATTCTGTTGCAATGCAGCAGTATCACTACCACTAGTGATAGCGAGTTCTTGCAGAGCTCGAATATTTCCATTTAACCTGTAGTGTGATACAGAGGTGTACCCTTTAAGAATTCCACCCTCCAATTTGCTTTGTGCTCTCCATCACTTACATTAGTCTGAAAATTATTTTATCACATTAAAATTTTCACAAGTGCTCAGCTCAGAAGAAAGCAAGAAGTGGACAGTATTATCGGACTGAAGGTAGGACACTTACAACTGTTGCTTTCCCAGAAGCAGGTGGACCAAGTACACAAATTCTTGGAGCTATCAAACAAGAACAGATGAATGTTAAGATGCAGAACAGCAAAAATACCAACCAATTTCCCACTATTGCATTGCAGAACATAAATGTAGTCACAGCAAAACAATTATTTCAGTTGGAAACCTGCCTGAACAGAGACTTCAGGATTGGGTGCCACTTGAGGGGAAAAGGTCAAAAAGTCAGTGCCTGCTGGGTCTTCCTTTAATCTTCATGGTCAGTGAGATTAATACTCTGATTAAACATTCAACTTCATGATATATGTATATAAATTTAAATACATGGATAGGCCAATGGGTAAACCAGAGCACGATACAAACATTTTCTTATCCAAATTCACCTTTTGTTCTGAAAATATTGATCTAGGCCTAACACATTTTGTGATGAAAAAGTAGTTTAACTTGTACATGCAGGACAGGATTATCTCAAAGTGACTATTATCATAATCATAAAATGGTTAAGACTGAACAGGACTTCTGAGATTGTTTCTTATTTCTCTTACACAGCATGGTGGTAAAAATACTTTTTATTTCAGCAGAGCTTTTGGCTCTCATCCCAAAAAATGCAATTTCACTTTTTAGTTTCATCTAAATAGGTTGTGTCAGGGTTCAGAGAAGATTTAGATATTGCAAAATTAAGCATGTTTTCTCTACCCTTTTTGATAGCTCCTTCAATTTTTCTAGTCATCACTGAAAGTAGTATTCTTCATCTCCGTATCTTGTGTTTCTCTACTCCGTGTCCCTCTCCTTCCCCTGAGGGGGCAAGGTGGGGAAAAATACATCCCAGTTCTGAGGAATTCTTCGTCTAATGCTTACAGACAACACAATAGGCATTACCATTGTAAGCTTCATTGGGAATGAATTAGAGGCAAGACAAACACGGGCAAACGAAGTAGCCCTTAGGAAAGTATCTGGGACCTTTTCCATGAATGCACCTTAAGCTGCAATCCCTTGAGCTGTCATTTTATATTAATATCTTTGATGTTTTTTCTCCTATACCTTAGGAAGAATAAAACCCAAACCAAATCAGACTATACACAGAAGGGACAGATGAGTATTTCTGGGAGTAACATAGGTCAAAACAGGGGAGGGATCTACTCACCCAAAACCCTTTTCAGCTCTTGATAACCAAAGGAGATAACAGTGTCTGATGGCAGCAGACAGGGAAGGATGTGAAATGTATTTTTATGAGGCCTTCCATGCACTTAGCAGTTATTGGGCAGGTGCAATTTTTAAACAGACATGAAACCCAAATTACAGATTCATCTTTACAAAGTTATCTGACTTGGAAGGTTTAAGAAAAACTCCCCCCTTATTGGTTCTTGCAAGTGCAACAGAACTAGTACACAATGTAGAAAAATACTTTAAAAGGATACATCAGCTGTTTTTATCACCTAATTTCTTTCAAATGTAATGTGATTAAATCCTAGGGTTTTTTTTCTAAATCTAACACCTTGAAACTCCAGCCTGGTACTTAGGAATTATTTATAAACAGCGTCATAAAAGAGTGCTCGGGTGCCAACACTAATCAACTTCTTCAAACCACTTCAAAGAAAATCAAAAAACCTTTCCATCCCCAGATCCTTTTGAGGTTTAACTAGGAGCATGATTTAAAATTCACAAGAAAGCCCTTAGGTATTGAAGCTTTAATACACAGCTTTCTTGGACAAACGTTTGATAAAAAACGAAACATACCATTATATACACCACATCATGCTTTAATATTGCCCAGGGCTACTGTAAATGCTCACTTTGTACTAAATCTGCTTTTCTCTCTGCTTAGTGGCTGGCAGCAGATGGGGCAGTGTAATTCACTGATTTACTCATTTGCACACTTGTAAGACTCCTCTAAAGCATTCTCCCTAAACATATGACACAAGGGCACAACCAGGACACTGCTGGATGTAATGTTTAATCCCCTCCAATCAGCAAATAGTCAGTATTTAATACTGGAGGTCAGAACCAGCAGCTAAATGAAGACAGGGAAATCTTTTGCTTCAGTAACAATTCATATTTCATTCCATGTTTACTCTTTCAAGTAAAATAAGTTTTAACGTTCACCAATTATTTTAGTAATAAAATTAATCCTGGAATAACACACACACAAAAAAAGCTGGACCCATTGAGTTCCATTTAAGTCTGAGAGATTCCATGATTAATATTAATGCGCCAAAATTTGCTTAACCTGTAAGAGAAATCCTTTGTCAAACAGGAAAAGCACATAGTACACGATGAACATTCTTGCAGAACTTTTTTACATCTCTTTAGAGGTTTGACTGTAAAGGAAGAACTCACAGAAATGCCACACGGATCCCAAAAGCTTTTTTCATGAGTACAAACCAAGACACAGTGTAGAAAATGAGCATCTTATATATGAAAGAATTTTCAGGCTTCATCTGGTTCTTTAAGGCTTTTAGAAGGAACACATGAAAGAACAATAGTACAGAGCCTCAAGCACAAACACTTAGACACACATTTGACCTAGGAGATTTTCAAGACAGTTGTAAGCCATAATCATCATTAGACTTGTTTATGCTTTTAAGAGTACTTTAGATGCTATTATTAATCAAAAAGGTTTCCTAACTTCACACCTGGGATAGACTCAATGCTGCTTTTCCACACATCTCTGTTTGAAATTTTCTCTAGGGCTAAAACTGTCTAGCAAGGCAAGATCATGAAAATTCATCACTTTCCTGATGACTCTAATAAGGTTTTTTTCTTCTAAATAGTCAGCACCTTCCGCCATGATCAAAAAGTAAAAGCCACTCTGCTACAGATTCCTGCTACATTATTTTCCATATAATTTATTCCTAAAACATTTAGGCTTTAATTTTAATTGGAGTTCTTTTCCTTTCTTAATAGCTTTCCTTTTTTTTCCAGGCCAAAAGCAGACAACATTTTTCCTTTGACAAACAACTGCTGTAGTTCTATCTTTAGCCTCCAAGTACTGAAGTCATGAAATGGAAACCTGCCTAATTCTGTTCAAATAATACTGTGGGGCTTGAGGACAAATGTTAGCTCAATGTGTGGAAATTTTACCAGCATTCTATCAAACCACATGAAATTCTTCCACATATTTTCCATGGGTCTATAAAGCAGTTTGATTACTCACGCTGCCTGCATCAGAAAAGGCTGGACACAATTTGCAGGATTCAATTTATTGTATTTTTTTTTTTTTAAGTATATATTTAGCAGCATTTCAATCAACATCCATCTGATCCCCACCACTAAGAGCTCCCAGCACCTCTAGTGAGAACGATTTCATTGATGCTGCAGCAGAACTTTCATAATGGTTTACTATGGTTTTAAAGAAACATCAAAGCAACATGACACCAGCTACCCCTGACAGCTCATGCAGAACAAAAATTATATTTCAGTTGTGCATATCCAAATATAATCTGCCTAAGGGTGAACAGTTTGTAAATCAAATAATTTGATTGAGAGAACATGCTTTTATTGTGCAGAATACAGACTTCCTATTCAATTTACCAGGTTTTGTTATACATAGAAGTAGGCAAGCTCACTGCTCCTTCAGCTGAGATGCCACTGAGCAGTGGAACTCATTAACAGCAGCCAGTAACTAACTAATCAAAACCACAAAGAATCTGCCAGCCCAGGTAGAATAGGAACCCAAATTTACACCTGACAAAAGGAGTAATTAGTGAGCTTAAAGACAACAGGAAATATCAGATGGGGCACAGAACACATTAATAATTGATACTCTAGAACTCTTTGTTATTCCCTTAGAGGGTTTCATTGTTATAACTGTTAAAGTGCATTTTTTATTAGATTACCCACTAAAAAAAGATATTAAAAGCATCTTACCTATAACTATTCCAAAATCTCACCTCCCCCCCTAGACACAGCCTGAAAAGTTTTATCCATCATCTGCCAACTGAAGCACAGCTTTCAAACAGCTGTTTACAAACAAGGAGTTGAACTATTTATGGTGTCTCAATTTTCACTTACCATCATCATTGTTTTGCTTTAAATGGTTTATCATAAACTGAATGGGATCATCTGGCTGATGAATTATTAGTTCTTCAAGCATGTTCTGAAAATAAATAGGGCAAAGTCAGAGGAAAATTTACCATATCTAGGCAGTCATAATGTATTGCATTTTTACAGCAATATTACAATAGGGATCTTAAAGAGTTTATAAATGTTTATTTTCTTAAGGCCCCTTTTACAGACAAAATTGAAACTATGAAACCATGAAACATAGTAAGATAATTTCCAATTGAAACAAAAATAACCCCATCGCTTATTTATGTTACATATATTTATGATACATATGGGCACCAGGCACTGCTTGAGCCTAGTATCAATACAGTTGAATCAGCGTTGACATAAAAACCATACAAGGAGTTTCAAAACCAAAGTCAACTTAAATTAGTATCACTGCAGGGCAAGTTAAACCTCCTTCTCAAGCATAATCCCACAAGCTTCTCACTAGCCTAGAGGACTGTAGAAAAGATACAACCTGCAGAAAACCCAAGACCAACAACCAAAGCCTCAAAAGCAGCACATCTTTTTTTGGTAATCATGCTAGTTTTCCTCCTACATGAAAAGTAAGGGGGGAGGGGGGCAGTTTTAAAGCATTTCCTTGAACGTTCACTTTGGAGCTCATTTTCTTCTTAAATGTTTAAGGTTACACAGGGCCTTGCTTCAGCTCCCACTGACAGCAGTGGGGACGTTCCACTGATTTCAGTGAGGACTGTAGCTTTCTGGGCAGAGGAAAAGTACCACTGAGAAACACAAACTGTAGATCTCCTTACAAGACATTTCAGCACAGCCACGAACTCTGTAATTAACACTAAACATCAAACAGCAGCTAATGTTCTGACTTACATTACCCACTGCAATGCTTATACTGGAATAGAACATCTTTTGCTAAAAATCAGTCATAACATCTTAATATTCACAAGTAAATACCATAAACTCTGTATATTCCATCAAATGTTTTATTTTAATGATTATCTTTTATTGGAGTGACCCATTTTTCTTTTTGACTTCATCCACTTAATTAGAATAATTAAAACACTCAGTTTCATTTATAAACTCTTTCACATGCAAGATCTGATGCTTCAGGTCTGGGCAGCAGAGAGCACACAGTACAAAATTTGTATTTTTATTGGAAGTTCATTTAAAATCATTACTTTCCAGCAACATTCATTTAAACTAAGGAATCTGAATCTGGCACCGCCATTATCAGCAGCTATCAAAATAAAGGAACTAAGAAAATCTGACCTTACTACAATTCAGACCTATTCAGACTGAAAATGACTGATCCTTCCACTGTTCTGTGCACAGTTCCTACCTGCACTTACATGCAAGCTTCATTTTATTCACTCCTATTAATCCCAGTTTAATTTTACATGAGTTCAGTGAATCTCGGGGGGCGGTGTCATGTTTTGGGACTCATGTTTTAGGTTCGGTATTTTGGGTTTAGTAAATGTTTAATGTTTAAAGTTTAGGTCAATAGCGTCAAGCTGTGTTTGTTTGTACCGTTACACTGGTACAATACAATTGAAGCACAGAAAGAAAACAAGACCCTGAGTAAATCCCACAATTGTTTTATGTAATACGAGGTCCTGCAGCCACATTCAATACCTCACGGCATGCAAAACACAGTATTTCTATTAAAAACCCCACAAATATGTGAAACTGGTCACGGTAATGAGCCTTGGGTTACATGACAAAAAAAGAAAAAAGAAATAAAAATAAGCATTTATGTGTTTTCCACGGAGATATTAATAAAAAGGCCTTATACCAGAGTTTTGAGCAGCAGCGCGCAGGGGAGCCTCTCTAGCAAGTTCTCACCTCAGAACCGCAGCACACAAACCTCCCCACGCGCAACAAAAGGGCTTTTCCCACACTTACAAAATAAAACATACCTTTCTCTAAGGCAGGGAAAGCACTCTCGCTATTTAGTGAAATCACAACGATGCTAGAAGCGCACTTCTTTTTATTTTTGACACACATCTCCACAGAAAAGCCGCGACAGCAGCAAGAATGCGCCGAGAAACACACCGGGCCGGGCGGCGCTGAAGGGCAGGCGGCAGCGGGTTACCTCAGCAGCTCCGGGGGCAAGCCCCTTCACCCCGGCTTTTCCTGCGCTTTGTTGCCGCCTCCCCGCTTTTCCTCCACTTTCTTCTTCAAAACATGACGTGTACGAGCACCGGCAATTACCAGGCTAGTTTTAAGTTAATTAATTAATTTAGTTAATAAATTAATTAATTGAGCCCTCGGCCGGTGCACCTGATTCCCACAGAGAGTCACTGCCTGCGAGTTCCCACAGGAGAACGCTGGGGAAAATGCCCACGGCGCTGCGCCTCAGATGAACCTTCTCTGGGGCCCCACCAGGCAGCACCGCCGTTAGAGACGATGAGGAAGCCGGGCCCCCCCGCCCCAGGCCAGCCCGGCGCTGGCGTGCGCCCCTCACCGTCCCCCGGGTCCTCCAGGCCGCCCCTACGCTCCGGAGGGGACGGTGGGGAGCCCCCGCGGTGCCCCGGTGCAGGCGCGGCCCGTTCACCTGCAGGAGCCGGAACAGCTCCCGCTCCTCCGCGTACGCGCACACCGGCGGCGGCCACGGCCCGGCGAGCTCGGCCATGGCCGCCCCTAGCAACACACCCCGCCGCTACGTTGCTAAGGAGGACGTCATCACTCCGCGACGCGGAAAGGCCGCGCCCTGCTTTGGGTAATCGCAACGGGAGATGACGTCACCATCCCCGACGAGCCCCGCCCCGGGGGTGGTGATGCGGGACGTCGACGCGGTTGCCAGGGAGACAGCGGCGCGTTGCCGGGGCGACGGCAGCGAGGCGAGAGATGCCGCAGAGCCCCGCGGAGCCCGGTTCGCCGCTACCGCTACCGCTACAGGCGGGGCTGCCGCTGACCGCGCCGGCCGGTAGGGACCCGCTGTGCTGCCGCAGGACCCGCTGAGCTGCCTCGGGGCCAGCTGTGCTGCCGCAGGACCCGCTGAGCTGCCCCGGGGCCAGCTGTGCTGCCGCAGGACCCGCTGAGCTGCCGCGGGGCCCGCTGAGCCGCCGCAGGACCCGCTGAGCTGCGGCGGGGCGCGGGAAACCCGGGCTGCGCGGTCCGGAGGGCGGTGGGGCCGGAGGGGGGTGCAGGGAGGAAACGGCCCCCTCGGGGGACCCGGGGCGGGAAGGGACGGGGCGGGCCCGGCCTCTCCAGCCTCTCCTGGCTTTGTGTAGCGCCAGAGCGTTTGAGGAGCTCGGGCTGTAGCTGTGCGGAGAAAGAGAAGCCGCAACCCTGCTTTCGGCCATCCGCAGCCGTGTCTTTGGCACATCACCACGTTATCTTGTGATAGACCCACTGGGGTTTATGGTGTCTGGCTGTCAGGCTTCCCGCCTCTGTTTGCAGCATCCTTATGAAGTCATTGACTTCCCGTTTGGGGCTGTGGGACTGGAGACCTGTGACACATCTCCTCTTTTATACTTCTTTCTTAACAAAGTTTTCCACTAACCTACACAATTCCAACTCAGGTGAAAGATAAAACTACACGCACAGAATTGCATCACATCTAAAAAGCAGCTACCTTTCTCTCCTTCTCTCCTTATATCCAGGAAGAGGGAAACATGAATGAGGTAAAGGACGCCCTCAGAAGCATAGAGCAGAACTACAAGCTCTTCCTTCAGCAGCAGTTTACGTTTATTGGAGCACTGCAACACACCCGAGAGAACGCGCATGACATGATCAGACCTGTGGCAAGCATCAGCCAGGTACAAAAGATGCAGCACAAAGCTCTCTGCCGATGAGTACAGGGACCAGTGCGGTGCTGTCACGCACTCTGGTCTAGTTCAGGGATGAATAAATGTTTTTACTATGGGAAGTTGCACAAAAACTCTCAGCAACATTTGTGTACAACTCTGCAATCCAGTGGCAAAAGCAGGGGAGAGAAATACCTGTGTTAGATCTTCCCATTTACAGAGAAGGAATTTTACTGTTGAGCATCGCTTTATGATTTAGTTTAACGCTGTCATTTCACTGCTAAGGCATGGCCAGAAATCCAGGGTACAAGAAAACAAACCAATGCTCCTTCCCCAGCCACACATGGAATGTGTAATCCTTAACTCACAGTAACCAGCATGCCTGCCTCTTCCCCCTGGTATTGGTGCTGCTGTAGCTTTCTATAGCCCTTATTAAAAATAATGGCTGTGTTACAGAGGTAGGATGACAGATTGAGGGCTGGAAGTCCCAAGTGAGCTACAGGTTTTCTGGGCTGGTAAGTGAATTGTCTTGGAATTTTTATAACATGGGATGTTTTAAGTAGTGGAAAGAACTTAGACCACCTGCAGACAGAGGGGGAAGAAAAGTCTAAATCAAATTAGAATTGTGGATTTGAGACAGCAGAACCCAGGCACAAAACCCATATGGATGCCAAAGCCAGAGTGAAAGCCAAGCTGTTATTAGGATTGGGACACAGGAGTCAGCTGGTTGTCTTTTCTAAGGGCTGACTCTCTCTATTATAAGGGTTTTGCTCATAACACTGAAGAGGATCATAACAATCATTCCACTCCACTCTTTCCAAAAATAGGCATTGAGATTTTGTGTAACATTATGCTGTATCTAAAAGTGCCAACATTTCAGTGGTTCCAAGCCAGCTTGGACTCTGCTTCTCAGCAGAGGTGGAAGGGCTGTTCGTTGTAGGGAAGAAATCTTACAGGCAACAACTTCAGCAATTCCACTGATCCGTGGCATTGTGGTACAGTAACATGTGAACTTAGTGGTGGCAAACTGTACTGCCCAGACAGCCCTGAGGGTACAACCCAGGACGAGGATGGGAAAGGGAAAAGAGAAAGTTACTGGAGAGAACAGGGAGCAAGGGCTGAGCACAGACTGGTGATGCACGGAGGAGGAACTGAACCACCACCAGAGTTCAGTGTGGCAAAATCAGACATTAATGTTATTTCTCTACCATTCTCCTGCATCAGCCCATGCTTATCTTTAATTTTGCTTGGGATGGCACAAGAATATAAGCAACAAATGCAGAAATACGTGTGGTCTCAGCATACAGCTGAATTGACTGCCAGCTTTCTTTGCATGTAGGCACAGACACTACATAAAAAAAATGACAGTGTACTTGAATACAGCTGCATTTCTAATCCCTGGAAATTGTTATGTGGGAGCATTTTAGCGTTGAGTGATGATGTTTTTCAGATAGAGCACAGTAAAGTGGAAAGGTCAAGAACCCACCACTGCTAGGCAATGGAAAAAGTTCCTTAAAGACTTCTACATGGAGAAGGATATAAAGTCAAATCCCAAGTGGATCTCCTCAGTCATTGCTTCAAACAGAGATTCAGAGCACCCAGTGAGCCCTGCAGAGCATGGCTGAGGTCATAACATCAGCCCAGTGTCCAGGCCATCCATGATCAGCCCTTGCTGCAGCTCAGCAGCATATGGCTAATGCAAGCTTGGCAGTTCCTGTAGTCTTGGTCACTCAGGTGCATTAACTCTGTTGTTGATGTGGACAAAAAGAAGTCCAGTTATCCCATTGGTGAACATCCAGGCTAAAATGCTATTCTTTTTTAGGAGAGAATACAGCAGCAATAAAATCTGCTCACAGCAGCAATAAAAAATCCTGCCACTCACAAGGACAGGATGCTCAGTGAGCAAGGAGGGATCTGGAGTGGAAATGGACACTTAGGGCCCATTCTTTATTTTTCTTACAAACCTGCTGAGAATTTTCCTGAGCACATAATGGCTTTTCTGTATGCAGGAACTGTGCCAGTGTTGGAGCAGCTACTTGGATCTTGTCTTGAAATGCTACAGAAAGCTCTGAAGGTGTCACAGCCTGACTGTGACTGCCAACCAGCCACTCAGTATTTTATATTCTGACCACTCATGTCTAAAGTATCTATAATTTCTTTGGAGGAAATACTTAATCTCTTGGCATAATGTGTCATCATGCTCAAGGCAAATAGGGAATATATTATTGCTGTGACAGTTTAGTAAGGACAATTTAGGTTAAATGAGTTTAGTCTGCAATCACATCTAGTGGTGACAAATAAAGAAACAAATGAAGAATGCACATGGCTCCAAACTATTCCCAGCTTGGTCACTGCCCTCACCTCACACCCAGCTTTGCCCAGGCAGTTGTGGCAGTGGCTCAGGATGCCCTGCTTGGAGCAGAGAGAGAACTGCTCACGCTCAGCCTGTTTATGCAGGGCTTGCAGCAAGCAGTGCTGTGTTTTGGCCACGGTTCTCCTATACTGCTTCAAAGAGGGAGGAAGGCTCACTGGTGTGCTGATGGGCAGATCTGTTACCCCCTTCTTTAGTCATGATGAAGGACAAGCAAACATCTTGGACATGCTCTAGAAATCTTACTACCTGCTGTGGTGTTGTGGTTTCCCCAGTGGCTCACACCTGCAGTCACAAAAGAAAGCAGCTTCTCCTCACTAAACATAGCAACTTTATAGAGTAAGTTACATGTAATTTAACACACACAACTCTGTCTTTCCCCACATACAGGTACAGTCCTATATGGACCACCACTGTAACAATTCCACTGACAGGCGTATCCTCAACATGTTCCTAAACATCTGCAATGACCTAAGCAAGCTCTGCCAGAAGCTGGAAAGTGTGCAGCCTCGTAACAGCACAACCAATGACATTCTGGGGAGCTGCAAGGTGCTCCTCAGCCACAGCAATGACCTGAGCAGCATCCGAGCCAAGTAGGTGTCTCCATCAGCTTTGTTTCTTTGAGGCAACTGTCAGTGCTGCGGAACAGTCACAGGAATGCATATTCCCATCTGACTTTTCCATCAGTTCTGCTACAACACCCTTCTGGCTTTACTGAGGGTACGAGATGCTACCCAGTTTACCATTCCAGCTGGTAGGAAAACCAGCCTGTGATTACAAAAAGGGAGTTGGTTTGTTTATTCATTCTTTTTACTGGTGCTTGGAAGGCAGATTAGCACCCTGAAGTCCCATGCAACACTCAGGCAGTTTACCTCCTCCTTCTTCCTGTTCCTGCTCTGCAGGAATAATTTCCATGGGGTAAGTATTTGTACACACTCAAGTCTTCCAGCTCCAGTCCAACAGCCAAGATGGTGTGTTTGGCAGGACTCATTTCTCAGGATGCTGTCCTACCTGTGCCTTTTTGTTCTGGGGAGATGAATGGCTCCATTTCCGCTCTTCACATGGGTCTCAGGGACACACTGTGGGCTCACCAGGGTTACACTGCTGGGAACAGTCTGCCACCTGTTTCCTTCTGTCCCACAGATACCCCCATGATGTTGTGAATCATCTGAGCTGTAATGAAGCAAAGAATCATTTTGGAGGGGTAGTGAGCCTCATCCCCATTGTTCTAGACTGCATAAAGGAGTGGATAACCCACACTGAGAAGCTGTCACGGGAGGTGCTGCAAAATGTGAGTGGTGGAAATGCTATCTCTGAGAAGTCAGCACCCCAAGACGCACCAGAGAGGGCAGTCATTTCCCAAACAGCACCTCCTGTGCACCTTGAAGTTCAGACCTCAGCTAGTAAGAAAGATAACGTACAAGTGCAGGGGAATAAGCACGTCTGGAAGAAGCACCTCAATGACACAAAAAGTCACAGTGGGAAACATAAAAGCCCCTGGAAACCTCCAGGTAGACATGCCTTTTAAAGAATCAAAGTTCACCCATCTCACGCTTGTCACCTTTAATCAGGTGGTTGAAGACAGTGAAATGATTACTAGAGATCCTGCCTATCTAAGTCCACTTTCTGAATAGTTAGCCCTCTAACCCAGCCTTGAACAGGTACACACTCTCACCCTTGCTGGTACTTCCAGTTGTATCCCTACCAGCAGTAGTTGTACCACTATAGCTTATGCCTTTGACCAGCACTGTTGTGAGAGCAGGGAATAGTCAGGAGTAATAAAGTTTTAATCTTTTAGCCATGAATCTTGGGCAGGCTTCTTGAAAATGGGATTTTACACTTTCTCAGACTTCTGAGGAACACCCGCTCAGTCACCAAAGACAGAGGTGTGAAGAACCTGCATGTCTGAAGAACATGATGCAGAGCAGCAAAGCTGGATTCAGACATGTGTTTGGGATTCAGATGTGTCCCTGAAGTTCCCTCACCCCCACTGAAATTTTTGGTTATTTGGAGCACAGAATCAATGTTTACAAGACACTAATAATGCTTCCCTTACATGCCACTGGCTACCAAAAAGGTCACTGTGTTGTAGCTGCACTGACTGTGCTCTGCTGCATCCTTCTTGCAGGTTCTCACACCATGGCCAGCACACACCCCTTCAAACATCTTCCCTTACACCTTTTTAACTCCTTGCTGACAGAGCTAGAGATGGAAAAGAGAACAAATATCATCTGCACTTAGTTTGGGGTACTGACAATATCCAAACTTGGATAAAACCCTAACCCCTATCATTCCCAGAGCTCTGCAAAACCAACAAAGTCATTCCCAATGTGATTCATGAGAATCTGGTGGGAGCAGAGAAAGTGGGAAAGCTGTGGCCATTTTCAGATGGTTCCTTTTCAAATGATAAGCTAAAATGTCTGCGCTTTCCCTTTTTCGAGACGAGAATCCAGCTTGCCTAGCTTTCAAAGATGTTGTGAGGCTTAGTTCATTAAAACTGCAAGGCATTTGAAATAGTCTCATGCTGCTTTTATACCAACACTTTACAATTGCAGCACAGTGACTACCAGTGCTGGAAACAACTTTCATTCCAGCATCTTCAGGAAGGGTTAGCAGAGCCACAGGCTCTCCCCATTCGCTGGAGCTGATACACAGTTCTGATGATGCTTTTATTCAAGCATGGTTAACTACAAACTTAAGACCTCAATAATATGGTGCCTTCCCTGTATGTGACTGCTCTTTTCCCCTCCCACAGGGAAGTTAGCTCCTGTTCTTTGCTTCCTGCTAGAAGACACTCCTGAATAAACAATTTCCCCTTGCATACCTGGCTCAGTTTGCTAAAATTGTGAGAAAACTTTTAGCTTAAGATTACCAGATTTTGGTAACAAGAAGCCAAAAAGGGGAGGAGAATTAATGCAGAGGAGGGAGCATAGGAAGGAATGATAGCTCATATGAAATGACAAGTATTTTCAGGAATATTTTGATTCCTCACATAACCCCACCTTCTTTTGCACTTTTCCCCCCTTCCCCTATCCACTTATACTGCAGTGCAGTACATCTGTCCACACTGGAGCAGAAGCCTATTTTTAGGAGACAACATGATCCAACTGCATTGAATCTTGGTGAACTCAAGTGGGTAATAAAGCTTGCCAGGGTCCCAGCAAGCCTCCCAGGCACTGCTGGGGACACAAGCCAGCAGGGTGAGCCTGTTACCCTCTCAGCCTCTACTTGAGATCCCTGTTGCAAAGGCAGCTTCAGGCAGAAAAATCAGTGCTGCTCACAGCTGCCCTGTTGTGTTTCCCGTGGCAAAGACAAGTGTCCGATGACAGTTGCTGTCTTGGAAAGTTTTTCAGTGCAGGCACAAGCTATATGGACTAAAAGAAGACAAGTGTTGGGGACACCAGAGATCCTGCTCCCAGATCTTGTTTCCAACCTTCCTCACCCTGTCACATAGTTTAAATTTAACAGTCAAGCTCTGATGAGCCCCACTCTGGCCCCACTGTTCACAATGCCAATGCAGTTGTCCATTTGTGCTTGACCAAGGTCACCATACACGCAAGAAAATTCCTAAGCCTTACCAATAATTTTTAGCCTAGCCCTATTCTTTCAGTCTTATGCAGCCAAATTTTAAGGCATAAGCAGAGAAATGAGTGCGTAAAACTTGCAGCCTGAGGCTTGGTAATGACATGACCAGGATCTGCTGGAAGACTGCAAAGTTAAGACTCACAAAAACATCTAGACAAATTACTTAATTTCCATACAAGTTCTCCTCTTCCAGGGTGGATGGACACTTCAAAAGACAAAAAGATACAGCAAGAATTGTTTTTCTCTACTACAAATCAAGCTGTTTGAAGAATCTGCATAAACAGGATGTAAATGCCAAACACAGAAGTGCAATAAAGTTTAACTTCAGCCTCTGTGAGCACAAAATTGCAATTTGCACACTGAGAAACCCTGCAGGGCCCCACAGTGACTTACCCAGAGATCTGTCACTTAGTCCAGGAAATAAATGCTGCTTTTTCATTCAAATACTGAAACAGACATATGGGCTGGTAGCTGTTGATCTTAACAGAATCCTGGCCTCTGCAGACTATAAATATCCTCTGTGCTCCCTCGATTCAGCCAAGGGTCAAACGAGGCTTTTCTCAACCTGTAATTGGGTCAAAACATCCTGTAAGTGAAACATCCAGTCCCAGCACCTCACCCGCAGAGGGGATGGGTTAGGCCCATGAGGTGAGGGCCAAGCACTGAGGTTGGCTTCTGAAGGCAGGAGAGGGGTGATTTGAAGGAGAGGGGGAACTCAGCATCCCCAAAATGGTATCAGAGCTGGCAGTGGAAAGTGGCGAGCTTGGCAGGGCCTCTAGTGGCCGCGGCTGGGAGGGCGTGCTTGGATTGAAAGGGATGTCAAGAAAATCAGGTTTAGCCAAGTAGAGCTCAGGGACACAGGATTCATGCAGCCCCCCTGCCAAAATAAAGCTCTGTCTGAAAAGTAAAGACTGGGTGAACAGTAACCAAGCTCTCCTTGTGAAGTTCCTGTGTCTACGAATGTATGAAGCAACTTAACTCCTGCTGATTCTCTAAATTCTTTTGTAACCTCTTTTAAATCTACTACTGCACCAGCAGCTAAGCAGTTCCAACAAATCAAGATCAATCAGCAAAGAATCTTCAAATTCTTTTTCTTTCCCTAATGTCTGCTCCATGTTTATTACCTTTGTCGTAAACCACCAAACACACTACTTAGCATTAGTGAGAAAGGAAGGTACTTTAGTTTTCTATTTTTGTTCCCCAGTGAATGTAATTCTGTGGGTAATATACACCCAATTGTTTTTTTTTTTACACTGGCAATACAGCTTTTCAAGGCTAAGCTTGTTAAGGAATATGCAAATGGTTTAAAATAAGGTAAGCGCAAGTCAAATTCACTTTCTGCTTTGTATTCATTTCACTTACCCCACGCTGCAGAACTCATGGAACCCCACTCAAAAAGGGCATAACCACTTACCTACTCTGGGCTATGCAGCTCCTGGAAGATGTTTCAATACTGAACTTGTTTCTGCATGTTTTGTCTCAGCATGGCTTGGTCCCAAAGAGGTCAGCTTGGAGGGAATTTAACACAGAGTAGTGCAAAACAATACATTTTATTTGTTCACAGTTAAACACAAGCAACTGCCTTGACATTTTAGAACATTCTAACAAGGACAGCAAAACCTCCTTTTGGTTTAAGTTCTCTTTAGCTTACGATTGTACCATTTCCTCGTATTTCATATTTATGGCATTTAATGTGGATTGTTTAACATGCTTACAAAGAGCGAGGCAGGGAACAGATTAACTTGACAAAGACAGCAATTTTAGATTTAACTAAAAGCAGTCAGTTAAAAAAAATCTGTTTCCACTTCACTGATGGGACCCCTTCAGACAAACTGCAAGTTAACTACATACAGCAGATCCATGATTTTTAGACTTAGAAAAAAAAAAGTAATTGCAAAATTTGTTCCTCCATAATCTTTGTGGTCCATAAACAAACCTAAAGTGGTTTCCATTACTATCCCGGTGCTAAAATCCTTTTTAAAAGAAGAAAAAAGTCACCTTATCACTGAGCTTGCATTACCGCCAGGGCACTTCTGTAACCAACAACAAAGTCTGCCTCTCCACAGAGAAAGTGACCTCGTCCTACAAGACACTCTCCTGGGCTCGGCAAAGCAGAAGGATGGGTCAATGAACTCCACCAACACAACAGCATCCAGTGGCCGAGCCCCCTTCTAGGTCAGTGTGCAAAGCGTTCACTCCTGGGGCTGGCACCCACTGGGGTAAGGGGCAGGAAACCTCCAAATCTGACCAAAACATACGCTACCACGTTTGCTACCACTAAGTCTTAGAAAGCCTATAAACATGTCGACAAAACCAGTCTGTCACTTACAACCAACTCTCTATTTTCTATTCCATGCAGATTCAAACTTGGACAAAACCACTGAAGTTCACCTTTACTTTCAGAGTTAGGACTGACCAACTGAAAGGACACTGAGAATAATTTAGACAGGCAGAAATGTATTTAGACCCTAGGTGTCATGGAAGAAGTAGGAAGGGGAGGAAAAGTACTGTCAGGAACAAGTTAGCATATTGCCAGCTGCTCTTAGAGAGCCTTGCTCCTATTCAGGTTAAGAAGGGATTTGAGCTACAAGTGCAAGTGTACTTGGACTTGATTTATATGTGAGACAGTTTTCAAACAGCAGCTGCCACCCACCGAACATTTAAGAAAAGAGGCCACATGTGATGCAGGGTAACTGTGAAGCCTGATATGTCCAAGTACGCCTGGACCCAGACATATCTAATGTTTAAAACAAGCACACTGCCTTCCTAACAGCAAGCTCTGCTCTGTCACGAAGGAGATTGAGTCTGACCACTGACAAGCCCCGATCCCACAATCCTCCTTCACAGAAGGCTCATCACTGACTTAAAAATATGATTAACGCAGGAAGGCTTCACACAGAATTCTGATCCACAGTCTGAGCAGGCTTCCTCCTCAGCCTTGTCCTCTAAGGAAACAGGATGCGGGCAAAGGGGAGATACCTAGAGCCAAATTGACATTGCTGAGCTGAAAAAAGTGCTGCAGTCTGAACACAACAGCACTCGAAGGAAACCATATTCTCGAAGTCAAGTCTGAAAACATATTCCCAGGACGAATGAAGCCAATTTCTTGGACTCAAAACACAGCAGCCTAGCTCAGACCAGGAACAAAGACCAGAATTACAAAGGAGGGTCAGGCAGCACAAGCATTTCCCTGATTAGAGAAACAAATGCTCTTCTGCAAATCTTCGTAAGTTTGCAATCCTACATATGTGTTCTGCATGCTCTCCCTACTCGAGTGAAGCTTCATCTTCCCTCTTCTCCCACCCCAACCGCTTTCCCATACGAACCAGTCTGAGGTCAGTACCACTCTGTCAGGCAAACACTTAAAATATCAAGAAGATCAGAAGCTAGTGTTTTACCAAGTCTCCAGCATATATGGTCTCTTCTGCATTACAAGCTCCAGTTCCTCATTAAGTGTCTGTTCAAATGCAACTTTCCAGGAAATGTTAAGGACAATATAAACAATGATCATGAATTAGGGTGAATGAATCGTTTTGCAGAGGTACACTGTTCTTTAAACATTTAGATATTCAATCAGAGTCCAACTTAGTGAAGACTGGGCTCTGAGGGACATGGGACAGTGGACAGGCAAAATAGAGACCTTTAGATGAATGCACTAGAAATTCTAGTGCTGCTTCTTTCCAGGATGAAAGCAACCGGAGTCACCTGCACAGGCAGCACAATTAACTGCTCTAAATTGGAAGCTTGCAAGGAAATACAAAGCATTCATAGTAGACTCACAAATGTTAATTTGGCCTCATATTGCACTCAAGTTCATAAACGCAGCCACTCAACTGGGGACAGAGAAAAAGGGAAAAAATACTTGCAATTGCTAACAGTTGTCCCTTCAAATTAGTACACGCTGCTAAGGACTGAATTTGAGAAAGAAGCAGGAGTTAGGCTGGGCAATTCAATTCCAGACCCAAAAATCCACTTTGCATTCATTCAGCAGCCTTCTTCTGTTTCTGGACATCAATCTTATTCCACTGCATGAGCTAGCTGCTCAGACCAAAGAAACATAAAAGCTTTTAGTTAAACTTGCATTCACGCCTCCTGTTCTATGCCAAGAATATGAAAATAACACTGATTGACTATCCTCCTTTTTAACTGTGGTCATGATGAGTTTCATTGTAGTCCATGATATGAAGCTGTCCAACACTGCTTTCCTGGATCTTAGGCGAGAGGCTAAGGTTATCAGGGCTTGGAGGGGCCTTTGTCTCCATGCTTGGATCTTTACATAGTTCAGTCTTTAGAGCATCAGAAAGCCTGCTGATGGTTACACCCTCCTCATCACACTGGCTCTCACTCTTGTTGCGAAATAATTCTCGTGCCTTCATTCCAAGGAAGCTCTTGGAGCTGGGGAGTGAACCTACAGTCAGTGGGACAGTAGATGAGGGCTCCAGCAACATGGATGTCTCCCAGCGACTGCTGAATCTCTGGTTCTGGGGTTTTTCTGGGGTGGAGAGCTCACCGCTGCTGCCACCCTTACTGCTACTACTACCTCGAGTGCTGGGAGGTTTGGTCTCTCCATTTCTACCAATGGTTTCTTCACTGTATCCTGCCACAGTATCTTCATTACCACAATCCAGCCTGGTTTGAAAACAGAAAGAGGATACAGTGACAAGGAAATGATAGCAACTGTTTACAACGAATAGGGAAACACCGGGGAAGGCAGGTTACTTTGATCACTTTTGGTTCCGACTACTGTGGATGTACTTCAAGAGTTTTCCTTTCAGTTTTGTAGCAAAGCAGAGGGACAGAGGGTAACCAGAAAAGCGTCACACACAGAGCTTTGCAACACACAGTATTTAAGTCCGAAGCTGACAATAATCCCAAAGCAGAATGGAATTGAAGTGGCTCCTGATCTGTTCAGGTAAAGGAGGAGACTATTCTTGGATTGCAGATCTTTTAACTAACCCAAGCACAGGTGATCACCACAAATCTGCTGGCAGTGCAAGAGATTATCCTGATGCTGTAGCAGAATTTGGTGTAGAAAACAAGTATGACCAGAGGGAAAGTACAGCACTACCTTGATGCTTTAGGTAGACATATGTAAAATAACTACTTAAAAAGTATAACAATTTGTAGATTAAAGGGACTGGGCTTTGACACAGACCAGAGCTTTCTCTCAAGCTTTGAGTAACAGCTCAGCTATCTGAGAAGTATTTCATGAGCACTTCCAGTTTTGTCAATGACTCTGAGCAAAGTCCCAAAACAGATTCAGTCTGCAAAAGGGGGAATAACAGAAATATACTGAGATGATGTACCCAAATGCTAGAAATCCCACAAGGATATATCAACTTCCAATGAGCTGGCCATGAGCCAAGCATATATGACATCCTCACCCTTACCTTTCCTCTGCTGCTTCAGCCGCTTCTGTTTTATCATCTTCAAGTTTTTTCAGTAGGCTGCTCTTCTCCAGACGGCCAAACAGATCCAAAATCTCCAGCTCAAATGCCTGAGTGATTCTTTTTTGGGCCTTGTACCTACTTTCTACTGCTTGCAGCTGACCTCTGAACAGAAAAAGACACCAAAATCCATCAGGTCCAGTGTCTCCAGATTCTACCTCAACTATGATAGTGCGTCTGTCAACGCACAGCTCAAATTTTACATAGGACACCCCTACCTTGCTTGGATTTTAACATCTTCCAGGTACTTCTTTTGCTCCAGGAAGAGGTGGTCCTTTTTAGCAAGCTGAGATTCCAGTTCAGCTACCCGTTTCTGGGAAGCATCAAGCCTTTGGCTTTGCTGTTGAACACACAATTTTGCTTTCTCCAGTTCTTTCCGAAAAGCAGCATGCAACATTTCAACCTCCTCAAAGGAAAGAACACAATGTTAAAGTATAATTTGATCATGTGTTATTTTTATTAGTATTTAGACATGTCTTAGATGCTATAAATAGGTGCATTTTTAAGCAAGATGGAATAAAAGAAGTATTTCTAGAAACAGATACAGAAAATGAGATACTTTGAGGATGTGCACCATTAAGTTACTATAACTATACATCACTGGAATTTATTAACACATTAATGTTCCTTATGGAAAGCTCTTTTCAGCAAAGCAAACTTGTCAGTTCTGCACTGGCTTAGAACAGACAAACTCCATTTTAAAACCATTTTGCAATATGACTCTCATTAAATACCACTAAAATACTTTTTTTCTGTTTGGCTTATTATTCACCTCCTTTAATTACTTGCTCTCACGCAGGAGCAGTTACATTGTTGTATAATTTACTTGCTTCTAATTAAAAAAAGGTTTCTTTGAAGTCAAGAAATAAAACCATATGAACCACAGAAGTTTTAGCAAAGTTAATACTAACTCTTAATAGGAAAATGACTGAGTGAGAATAAGACTACTTGTTTTAAAACAGCACCTCACTAAAACACAAAATTCTGGTTAAGATCTTTCTACGTATTCTAGCACTACTACCCTGTATTATACACTTTCACAAACATAATAGCCAATGTCACTTCACCAGCAACAGTCTGCTGCCAATTATATTAAGAGAATATTAAGAGTCTTGGCCTTTAGCAAGAAAAGTTACTAATAGCTTACATCAAGTGGCCAAAACTGACTTCAGGTATGCCCTAACATCCCCTACTTAGCTTTTAGACACAGGACACTGAAGATACTCCATAAACTTGCAGCAAAAAATATCTGAACAGAAGATCAAATATGAAATCCAATCCCTGAAAATCAATTGTGAAGTATCTGTTTAATTATGAGGCTTTTTCTTCATTCTCAACACAAGGCTGAGAACAGCTTGATGATGACCTCAAGTGAAGTATTCCCCAAAAGTCTTCCTCTGCAACCATACCTTTGTAGTGTCTGTGTGCTTGTGCTGCAGCTGCTCCAGGTACAACTCATTGACCTCTCCAAGAACCAGAAGCTGCCTGTTCAAGAACTCCATCTGCTGTTGCACTGATTCACTGTTGGAAAGCTTTAAAGAGAAATTGAACGGAAGCAAAAATTGGACTGAATAGTTCAGTGGGAGAGTCATATCTGACAGGCATTGGGTTCGCAGGGTATTTTATAAAGGAGGGAGACAAAGACAAGAATCCAATGCATCATAGGTAATAAGTGTTAAATAAATCAGTTTTGATAAAGCCGGTGACAGTTCATACAGAATTTCACCAAACAGGCATTGCTTCCCTTAAGGTAACCGTGTTTCCACTTAACACAAGAAGGCCACTTCTGATATGAACAAGGTCTCTAAATTTTCAAGATTTAGCAGAGCTTTGCTACCAGTTCATATTGCTCAATCTGCAAATTCCTACTGTGGAAAAAGCAGCCAAACCAAGAAGTTTCAGAAGCCTCTGAATTGAATTTAAAGTTTTTTTCCAAAAAATACATGTCTCTGTGCTGGTTTTATGCAATTAAGATTAGATTCTATGGAACTAAGCACAGGCTTCTTTCAGAACAAGAAAGAGAAAGCATCTGATAAAAACTATCAGAAAAAAGAAACAACCAAACAAGCAGAAAGACACAAAGGAAAACCGGGAAGAGTGACTTTTCTTACCTTTTGAGAAACTTGGCTAAGCAGCAGTTCAGTGTGACACACCTTGTTATTAGCCTTCTTTAGTTCCAACCTCAGATCTGCAATCATATTTCGGCAGTCTTCCAGCTTGGTCTGTTCAAACGAAGAAACCAACTCACACAGGGTTCTGAAGCTTTAATAAGGACTAGTAACAGCAGATGGCTGGAGGGCTGTAACCCCTGGCACTATAAATTAAGATACACTGAGCACTTTTGAAAGCCCCAAATCCAGCTATGAAACTGTACTTTCCTATTTCCAAACTCAGGACAAGACAGAACTGTAAAAAGATGACGATTTAAGGCATTTCCAATTATGCACTGTCATATACTGAATTAGGACGATTTCTCTACCAGAGATACATAACTTTCTCCCAGGTATTTCATGCCATATTATTAGGAAGGTTATTTTTAAAACTAGTAAGTAGATAACACAATTTTGTTCAGTGTCGTGCTTCATACCTGCAGTTCCTGGCTCTGGTTGTAGAATTCCTCCCGGTCATGTTGCAGCTGTCTGATCTGGCTGTGAAGCTGAGACACTATATTTTCATGTTCCTCCTGAAACTGGTGGTACCTTGCCTGTTCTTTCTGCAGACTCAGTTTCAAGGCCTGGATTTCTTTCTCCTGTAGTTTCAGTTGATCTTTCTGTTAAGAACCCCACACAAAGCACCAGATAGGACAGCTGCTTTGAGTTGGAACATCTATCTGAAGTTGTTACCTAAGTAAAGCTATCAATAGCATGCAGGCATAACACTTTTCCACAGATGCAATATTCTATATAGAACATTGTTCTTAAAGTTTTGGGGGCTTGGTTTGGTTTTCGGCTGAAGAACAGATCAAATAGTGATAGAGCTGACAGACTGAAAACTCCAAGTCACATCCAAAGGCACGATGAGCAACAGCAAATTCTTCCACTGCACCTCACACTTTTAACAGGGACTTGGGCTTCACAGCAGAAGCAACAATTGAGCTTTCAAAACCTATTTGGAAGTCTATTTTTGGCTCCTCCACTGACTTATCAAATGGTGAAACTGTTGATGGAATTAGATATAATATGGAGATACAGAATAACACATGCCTAAATCTGTCATAAGACATCCTTCAATGCACTTATAACTTCAAATGGTAAATACCTCTGGAAAAGAACATCTGAGTTTCTAAAGTTTTTGGTATTACTCCTCAATTGAAGAGTGAAATAATACAATAATAAGGCGTCTAGCTAGGCATTAAGTAACCATCCCACTAAGTGTGAAGCCTTTAATATTATCCAAAGGTAAGCGCTGGCAGGGGTCACGCATGCAGGCATCCACTAATTCAGTTGCCTATGGTCAAACAGAAACTCTTGGCTTTAATAATCACAATGCACACAACTCATCCACAAGTTATTCCACAAACACTGACTTTAATAAGGGGAGAAATGAGGCTTCTTTTTGAATTGAGTGGTACTGAAATATACTGGTCACATGAATTAATACTTGCTCTAACAGCAGCATGTTTAAATCACTGCTAGAGCCGTGTCCCTGCTCACCATGGCAGCATTACGTTCCTCCAGAGCTGTTGCTTTAATCACTTTTCGCAGGAGCCGACGGTTCCGAAGTGCATGTTGCTGTCTTTTGAAGCGTTCATACAGTAACTGGTTGTGCAGCAGAAGCAATTGGTTACGCAGGGTGTGAATCTCATCTGAAGGGGGAGAACCTGAAGGTGGAGTTAAAAGACAGAAGGTGGTACTGAAACGCACTGTCTCTGTTCCATGTACAGGAAACATTTTCTAAAATAAGCAAAGTAGATTTACTTGAAATAAAAACTTAGACAATTCTGCCTGCTCCATTTGTCTCCAACACAAACTTACAGTTTTAAACAGTTAAAGTTTTAAAGTATTTCCCCAGAGTAACATGTATATGCTTCCAACAGATTGCTCCTTCTGTTTCAGAAAAAATCCAAGCTCACCATCACCACAGATGCCTAAGAGCACAAAACTATGAGACACATGTGAAGCAGCAAGAAAAACAATCATCATTTGAGTTTTTAACTCAAATAGTATTGAAAAGGTGGAAGGATCGATTAGATGATCAACATCATTAGAGATTATCAAATCTTCAATGGTCAAAAGCAGAAATGTCTAGAACTGTGGGGAAGGCAGTTTTCACTTTTCAAAGATGAAAAAAAGTAGCACATCTCACTGGCGCACAGAAGTATATCTGCTGAGCAGATAAACCAGAACTTAATGGAGGGCATCATCTTTCTGCAGCATTAGTTAGAAAAATTCAATAAAAGTATGTTGTAGGTCATTTTTTAAGCCAGTCTAATAATAGAGGAACAGATTACCAAAACAGGTGAGAAACCTCCTCACCTCCAAAGTGAGTCCAGTCAGCAGATTTGCTTGGCAGAGACAGTCTGAAAAATGAAAATGCAGCATAAACCAGTAAGTTTAAATATAAAAACATTCAGCAAGTCACTTCAAAGTGGAAAGCCCACCTCAAAAGAGCTTAATAAAAGTACAGCCTAGTAAAAGTTCAATTACAGTCAGTCGACAGGAAAAGAATAAGGAGGAACTGTGCAAGCAGCAGGTTGCAGAGCACAGAGGGCATAAGCCTCAACATTTGCTTTTAAGTATCTTGTGCATGACTTACCCCTGATTAACAAATCTCACAAACAGTGGTACCAAAACCTGCTTTGCCATCCCAAGATCTGTTAGTGCAGTAAGAGCACAGCACAGCCCCTTTGTATCAAAGCAAACATGCTACCACTGCAAATACAGAAATCCTTCACCCCAGAAACCAGAAGACAGTTTCATTGCAGATTTCCAGACACAGCTGCTTTTTAGTCACAGCTATTAAAATAAAGCCAGCACAAATAGGAGTAACAAGAAAGTCTGCAAAGATTTTCAGTCACCTACTTGTTCAGCTCCTTAGTGTGTGCATCTGCTCCTTGCTGTATCAGTCTGTCCAGAACTTCCACAGGAGAAGTAGAGGACATACAGTCATCATCCTGGGTTCCCTTGGCTTTCTTTAGCAGCTCCTCAGTCTTCTTGCCAACAAAGAGGTAGGCAGTCTTTGGTAATGCAACCTCAAAAAGGTGCTCATATAAGGGAGGCTGCCCACTCTGAAACACCTCTCTTCTTTGTGCTGGTACTTTGCAGGGGCTGGGAGTGAGGATACTGGTCTCCCCAGAGGTTCCTTCCCTGTTACCAGCAGGGCTTTCACCAGCACCTCCACAGGGCTTGTCTATAGGAGTAAATGTTTGTTTGGGTGTTTCCCGTGCACTCTCAGGCCCAGACTTGTCCAGAGAAGATGTTAAAGGCTCAGAGGTCTGACTGTTTCCCTGAACACTAGAGACTACTGAATGGGTCTTCTTCTGAGAGCCTGACAGACTTTCATTTGTGCGGTAAAATGGAGAGTCAAATCCTCCTCTAGGCACCATGTGCTCAGCATCAGTTGTGATCTCGGAGATCTCTTTAGATATTGCATCTGAGAAGGATGGGAGGGGGAAGCATAATTACATATCTTGCATTTTGACATTACAAACATTTCCTTAGCCAAGATGAATGTAAGAATGATGAGTAATTACCTTCCTCTCTATCCTTTTCAGCACTATCTTCAAAAGACAAACCACCTAAAAACTCTGGAAGATCACTTAAGGTTACTGAACTTTTACTACCAGATGTGTCTGTAAAAAAAAAAAAATAAAAAAGAAGAGTTAGTTTTACAGATGCTGTTTTCTTCAGCCTTAGCACAGCACAAAACAGAAGTCCTTTACTGCTGTAAAGTCCTTAGAATAAACTTGTTGCTCCTTCAGATGCTTCCTCAAAGGAGGAGGTCCTTTCTACGTAAAAACTTGTTCAGAGATCAGTCACTGGTCAGTCCTGATCCCGAAGTGTATTTTGTAAACTGAACATTTGCTACTGCACAAGTGTAGTAAATCACCTCTATGAATAAGGATGTGCTGTTTGCAATTTAACCCATTAAATAAAGTGGCTTAAGTGTAGTGTGACTACTATACTTCCACACTAGTATTAAACTCCCTTTCAGCTTCTGATCTGGCTACACAAGGACACAATACTTGTGGAAAAAAGGAAGTTTAGCAAACAGATGTAATACATTCTTGACAATATGCGGCTACTGATCAAAACTCTGAGACACTGAAGCACGCAGGACAGAAACCTCTTCACTCATAGCTCAGTCACAGATTAGGAGCCCACTGAAAAGCCTTGCCTGTCCCTAACACGTGGTTGAGGAAGTTTAGATTCTAGTGTTGCTGTATGACTTCACCAAGGAAAAACAGCTAAAAATTTCATTATCATCTCCACTTTGAGGACTGTAAAGACTCACAGTACAGAAGGCTCAAATACAGTGCAAAAATCTCTTTCTATAGCTGTAGATAACAGAGAAGGAAAATGGAATCTAGATATACCTATTAGAAGCTGAGCTCCTCAACCATCCACTGTTGATTTCAATAATCCACAGGACTTTAAAAGAGTTTCAAGTACAGCAATGCAATTGTAGATAGAAAACAATTTTTCCCAAAAGTCTTTAAAAGGGAGCATCATATCAATCCTTATGTGCAGCCCTACAGTTTGATCCAGACATGTGACACAAAACTTGGAAGTAAGACTTCGTATGCAGCTTGCTGCTTTTCATAAAAACAAAAAAAATCACCCTCAAAGAATCAGCTTTCTTTAAAAACATATGTAATTTTCAGCCTTCAGTGTAGATCTGAGCATTTAAACACGCACAAGAATGCGTAAGGGCCAGTTAAAAAAAAAAACCAAACAATCTGTAAGCTATTTCTGAAGGTGAATAGTGAAAACAAAATCAAAAGCAACACAAGAAGGTTTTAAGTTGACTCGTAGGTTAAGGCAGGATCCTGGAACAAAAAAGAACTCTGGGGTGGAAAAAAAAAGGAAAAAGAAAAACCTGTGGAAAAGTGTTTGGCAACTGGAGTATCAATACAAACAGGATTTGTTTACAATAGGTTATAGAAATGGGGAGAAGAAAACAGTTTTACCCAGTGATTTATCGCTGTTTATGACATTTTGCTGTCGGTACAGTAAAGGCCTCCCAGAATCTGGTTTGTCCTCCTGAAAAAAACACAACAAAACAAAACCCAAAATAGACTCTTTGCATCAGACATCTCTTGGAAACAAACCTCTTGACAGTACCATAGAAAGGAAATCCCAGCAAACAGATTGCTTAAACAGCAAACCAATACAAGCAGTCTTAAAACTGTGCAACTGGAAGTGGCAATAGTTGTCTTAACTTAGAAGAAAATGAACTTTTGCAATGAAATGCAACATTTTTTGTAGATCAGTTACTCTGATTTTGGTAGTGTTTTCCTTCACAGTTATGGTCACTGCATGTATGGCAAGTCAATGAAAAAAATATCAGATTCGTTTGGCAGAAGAATTTTGTTATACCTTTTTAGGAGGCGTGGCAGCAGCTGAAGGGAGTGAAACATGCACAAAGTCATCTGAAGTGCAGGGTGGAGGAGGAGATGTGGCTGGCGTTCCCAAAGGTGTTCCTTTCCCCCCTGCTGAAAAGGAGGAGCAAACGTTTTCTCAGCAGGCTCCCACTGCCTCCCTTCAGCTGAATATTGTATGTGAAGAATTGTCCGTTTAAACACTATCTCAAGCATTTACTTCTTAAATGTATTTCAACTATTTACCAACATAAAAGTGCACAGTTTCCAAAAGACCTGCTTCATACTTTGGCACTTAACTCACTGTAAGTTATTTCCTATCTCAGTGTTTGCATTAGCACAGCTCTGTATGACCAGGTACTCACTTAACAGAAGTAATGACGTAAGCCTATCAAATAGCATGGTGCAGTATTCCCATTTAAGAAGCTGACAGCAATATTCGTAGCCAGAACTTCTATTTTAATAAACTTTGAAGGTCTAATTCCAAAATTCAGCACGTACCAGGTGTGCCAAATGCTTTGCTGTAAGGTTGTGATGCAGACTGGGATGAGTCTGATGGGACAACTCCAGGGGAAGTTGGTGGAGTGGTCATACCACAAACTGCAGAAGGACTCCAGATGGTAACCTATGGAAAAGCAATACACAACAGAGATCAGGGAAGCTCAGAAAAGGAATACATGAAGCCATCTGCATCCAGGTTCTGACACAGGAAATCAGGTGGGGATTAAATCTGAAACGTACACTAAGCTCTGAAGAACTCACAGTACATCTCAGAAACACAAATTTTTAAGACCGTCGGGAGAAACTATGAAAGTAGTGCAGAGCATTAAAAGTGTGCTGTGCTTTGTCTTTTGCTTTACCTGCTGTGGCTCAGTTGACAGCCGTATTGACTGAGAGCTCAGGATCTGAGGTAGCTGCCCCGGCATTTGTGATAGTGTTAGCCGAGGAGTAGAATATGGGGTAGAAGTCCCTGAAAGTTTAAAAAAAATAGAAAAATTAAAAGTATCCAACACATCAAACACAAGACAACGATTTTTCTGGCTCGTATTTAAAGGCTTTTAACCAAAGCATTTCAAATCCATTCAACATATACATTCGAGGCTAGCAAACAAGAGACTTTTCTTCCAGGCCAAGAAAACACCTACTGAATATATCGCAAAAATTACAGCTTTTTTTGTTGCTGGTGGTTGTTTCTGGGGTGTGGGAAGGCAACTTTGTGAACATGCTGTATGTCTGCATGAACAGAACATGTATCTATATATATTTATTTTTTTTAAATTATGGTTTATCCTCTGGTGCCTAAGAGCTGGACCTTAAGTGGGAAAAATTATTAAGATGCCTTTTTGCTACAGGGCCAGTTTTCCTCAGAAGTTGGGTACTCATTAGCTGTCAGGCAGGTCTTACCATAGCTGCTCAGTGTGTCAATATAATAGCTGGCACTGGGGTCAGTTTGATGATGTTTTAAACTTGTGCAGAGTTTCTGAGACACGGAGTAATAGCCATCTTCATATGAGGCTTCTGCAGGGTCCAGGGAGATTTTGGCACATTCTATCACAACATCATGAGTTTCTAGTCTTTTCCACCTGCAGACAGTTTTTGGATCCAAAAGAGTAAGTTAGTCAATTATTGTTACAAAAAAGAGTTCCTGGAGATATGAGGAATTGGCTTGTAGACTGGCTCATTTGTTCCAGACAGCTTTGCATGCTCCCACCCAAAACTGGAACAAGGCACCAGAGAGAAGTTGCAAAGGAGACTTGTAAGAGAGGGTCTCAAACAGGAGACAAACAGCTTTGACACAGAGATCCATAAAGGTCTGCCATGGAGCACTCTGGAAATGAGGAACAGCATACGAAGACTTGGTTGATCCTGAGCTTCAGCAGCTGTAGAAATCAGCTCAACTAGACTCAGATGTTGGTAGTAAAAATTTAGACATGCCAGCAATGAGGAAATCCTAGATTACTTAAGCAAACACCATCAGCAATGCCAGTTTCAGGTCTGTGTTTTATCTCCAAAGTTCTAGAATGGGTTGTTTTTTTTTATTACTATTTCCTTCATTCTGAAAACTTTTTGTCACTAAATCAAGCAGCCAGATTAGATCACCTGCTATTTCAGGGGATGGAAATTCACTGTACAGAAAGCTGTCTGGCTGAATGCTGTCTACTAAAGGCTGAGCTGCTTTAGAATGTAAGATATTAAGTGCAAGATACCAAATCAGAAGGCTTCAACTGGTAGTTTTATGCCAATTGTACTCCTCAGTGGTGCCACCCTCCCCCCTGTCTGGCAGAAGCCTGCAAAATTGAGCCTTGTGATAGTCAATAGGTTCCCATTTAGTAGTGTTTTCCTAGTGGCTCTGAAAAGCAGGGCAAGAGCACTACTGTGCAGCAACAAGAGTCAATTTCTCCTCTTCAGTGGCTGGGCCTGTGGAGACAAGAGAAAAGCAGCAAGTGGTGCTGCTGCAGGCAAATGAGCCTATTTCTAAAGAAAACTAATACAGCTGATAACGTTAAGACATACCTGTTAAAAGAATTGATCTGTTAACTGAACCAATATCTAGGTACCAAAACAAGACACACTGAAGCCATTTTAAACACTTAAATCCTACCAAGTGCTTCAACAAATCAAAAAAATATGACTCAAATCATAAATCAATGAAGTGGTAGTTTATTCAGTATAAGCAAACTCTTCTGGAACTTGATGAAAACGTTTAAGTTATAAAATTAAGGCAAAGTCAACTGCTAAATAGAAGAGAGACTCTACCCCGACACAAGATTAATTTTAGAACCCCAATGCTCTTAATGGCTTTTCACGACAGCCTTTGCTTATTCATCCATCTCTAGGCTTGGAAAAGTCTAAACGTTTACCTGGTGTACCTATGAATATGGGTGGCAAAACACCACTGGCACACACTGTTGCTGACAGAAAAGGTTTTGCTGTAGGGCTTGTGAAATAGCCCCTCTAAGAGCTGCTTATTTATAGCCCTTCCTAATAGCAGAGTGAACGTATATACCTTCGTGGGTCCAGCTCATGGTCCTTAGATCCAGTCACTAATTCTGGATGAATTCGCACATGTTCCATCATTGGCTGGATGAGCAAGAGCAAGAAGAATGCATTATCAGTACAGCATCTTTTGATTGCACTGAACTACACAAAGCTGATGAGGCATCTACGGACCCCAACAGTTCAGAATGTTACATTTAACAGATAAAGCTAATGCACATCATCACAGCTTCAAGAGATGATCTTGCTGCCAACTGAGATTTCAGTCTTCCAAAAGGCAGTTTTTATTCTGCTTTGTTGAGCAGCCCTCAGTTAAACCCATGTAAATGTATTACATTGGCAAATACCTGCCTTTATACAGCTATGAACTCCTTGTCTCAGATAATATAGAAATAAGCAGCATTTTACCTTGACTACCTCTTCAAAGGTCTCCAAGTTTTCCTTCATACTGTAGTGAGAACGCAGAAAGGAGACAAAATTGCAAGGATACATTCCATAAAGACGATGAAAGAGAGCATAAACGCTGGCATGAAGATGGACAAGATAAATTTCTGCCACATGACCTGGAAAAAGTAATTAAAATATTTTTCATTACATTGGAGAAAAGAACAAAGCTTCTAAGAATGCAAGAAAAGTACTTTAAAATTTGAAATGTTAACTGGAACAAGTCTTCTGAGATACAAATAGTCCCTAGAGAAACTGTGAAATCTGAAAGAACAGGCAACACCTATTCATCAGTTCACAGCAGAAAAAAATATTAAGATATGGTCCATTAATTCCAACCAGTATTCTGCCGTTCTTGAAGCACAACATTTACTGTTTTACTCAGGCTAAAACCTGAAACACCTCTGAATAGTGAGCCAGAGTCTGCAGGGCTGAATGGTTAAAAAAGAAGGTTTGCTTCACTTCAAAAGGAAAAATTAAGAGCTTGTATCCACACAAAGCAATCACAACAGACTTGAATCTTACCAGCTGTCTTGTAAGTTCCAATCCTATTTGCAACCAAAATGGCCCTCTAAATAGCATCTCTACGTGCTGAACACAGCACTTGTTCATATAGCCATAAGACACATATGTAGGTAACAGCAGTGTTAGATATCAGACACCTTACAACAAATTCAACAAACCCAATGTTACAACTGAGAGGACTAGTTTTACCAACGCTTTCACGACTACTGATAGCTGCACATTAACAGAAACTCTTACATGTTGCTTCTTCCCCCTCCCCATCCATTCCAGGGAATCTCAATTTCCCAAGTATCTGCCTCAAATGCTAGCATTTTCCCTTATCCATCAAGATCAATCTCTGCTTTTCACATGTCATTTCAGTCCAGTGAAACTTACGTAGTAGCAGCACCACATGGAAGAATCTACGACACTTCTGAATTTTAAGCAAAACAGCACTCCCCGATGCTAGCTATCGAAATACTTTGTGGGCTTAATGCATGATTTTCTGCATTTAAACAATCTCAGACCAGTAAGTCTCCAAAAAGAAAGCACTTAGCAACTGGATACAACAAGGATACTACTAAACCATAACTGCATGCAACAAAGTTGAATTCTCACCTGGATTCTGCAAGCACCAGGCTGAGAGACGCCCAAAGATACCAAAGAAATCATGAAGGTACTGTTTGCCAGACTGAGGAATCATTGGCAACATGGTTATTAGCACTAGGACACCTGTGGTGAGTACTACTACATCTGTGTCAGTCTGCAAGAAGGGAGAAAACCTGCATTAGTCACTTAAAAGTGTTGAACTTATTTTTTTCCAAGGATGAAATGAACATTGAATCATCATCATGGAAAAAGTCCTCTACTTTAAAACAGCCTCTCTTGAAACCTATGTGAAGCACCTTACGTACCGCCTTCCTTCTTTCCCAGAGCTAAGAACACACTGCATTCAGAGCCTAGGAAACTGCAAATCTGACCAGCGTGTTCAAGGATGTTGACCCATTAACAATGCAAGTGTCAAAAGCTTTTCTATTAAAGCTGCTTGACAACTCTGGCTGCTAAGATTTCATAAAGCAGTAATTTAAACAATAACTAGAACTCCTTGTCTTATACCAAGAGAAAGGGATGTGACAGTAAAAATCTTTAGCTAGATAAAAGAGTAATAAAGAATCAGATTTTAGGACAAGACACAGATGATGTTCAAACTCTTTCCTAGCTTAATGCACATTTTCCTTGGCTCCTCTGCTTTGCGAAGACAGAGGTGCAAACAGCACTGGTAAGCATGCAGGCAGGTGCGACCAAACTGGTCTTGGAATCTCTCAAGAGCCACTTAGGCTGATCAGATATATTTAGCGTTACTGATTTTTCTTCCTATGTGTAATCTACCGCCTCTGTTGTCCCTCAGTTTCATACAACCTTTAACAGTACATTTCATGTCCTTCCCTACCCCTCTGACACATCCCTAGCACTTCGCATCTCTGATCTGCTCCCACCAGCTTTCTCACACATTTCACTCCTCTCACAGATAAGACTCACACTGAAAAGGATAACAGAACTCACCAGGCACATCTGAAGTCCCAGTAACAGCACCTGTAGCTTCTTTTTTGGCAGTTACAAATTCGTTGTATTTTTGTTTTGAAGTGCACTGGCACTTGACTACATCATGCATTTTAATGTGACTTTTATGACTAATATGAATTCTTCACTACCATATTAAATTATATTACTGACAACACATTCTAGGTCTCAAAAACTTTCTGTTCTTTATTCACTGTCACAATATTGTATGGATTGTAACTGCTAAATTTGCAGAGGGGAAAAAAAAAAAGCAAAGCATGGGGAAACAGCTACTTCCTTTTCTGCAGCTAGTAAATGAAGGTCTGCTAACTCCAAGGTAACTGCATCATGAAATAACATCTTGCATGACCCATCTACACTACAAGTAAAGTATATTACCTTACATGCACAAGTTTCAGAATGCACTAATGGGAAGTTATGGTATTCCTCATTAAGTTCACACTCAAGATATCTGTCAACTTTACCGATGGTCCTCTTGCCCTTAACTTCCTTTTAGAAAAGTTGCAGTAAACTTTCCTAACTCAAAGTTATGCAGTGACAGTGGCTTTTAGGAAAAGATTGTTGGTAATACAGGATCAGCACAGAGTATTTAGTTATTATAATTGGCTCAGTATTTTAATCAACATTTTACATTCTCTCACAGCTTAACTAAATGACATCGAGCCAGAAAATAATTGCCTTGCATTACAAGTACATATATTTACATCAGGTGTACAATAATTTTATGGACAACACTGACAGTTCTTACCTTGAGACATTTAAGTAATGAGAGTAGGAGGGGTGCTTGAGAAAGTTTATGTTTCCAAGATGGTTGTCGTCTTATCACGTGTCCCAGCAGAGAGAGAGTGGGTAAACGAGTAGCAGCTTTGCCCATATATTCATTAATTTTATCCAGTAGATGCTGATAGAGGATTTTGCAGAGAATGGTAAAAAAAGGAAAGGCATTTATTTTTAACTGGCACATATTCTTTTCCACCCATCTATAATCAGCAGTTTGCCACTACCAATTATGGAAACTATGGACATTTTACAAATATACAGGACCTAAGAGCAAATAAAACCCAGCAATAACTTTAAGGTAGTGAAATGTTTCAGTCCAGAAACTGTCACTGGACTTCAAAATGTTTATCGTAAATGAATAAAAATCTGGTCAGCAGAAGTAAAGCAACTTGTAGTGCTATTCTCTCAATCTATCTAAAAATCCACACTTACTCCCAAAATACCCCATTTGTTTAAGGCTAACACATCCAGCACTGCACAAGCATCAATAAAACTCCGAATACAACATTAGTCCCCAGAAAAGCTTTCATTTATAGGGGTTCTTTGCTTAATTGGGTCAGTTTAAGAAACCCAAGAAATAGAGAACTTTGAAGCTTTTTTAAAACTTAACTACTCTTACTCCAAAGATACTACATCTCTACAAGGTAATTCTATACTGCGGTGGAAAAACAGAGGTCTAACAGATGCTATTTAAAGGCTGCTTCAATACTAGGCTAAGAATTTGCCATACAAAACAAGACTTCTTCACCTTGTCATGAGGCTCTTGCAGTGTGGACAATATATGCAGTGCCTGCTGAGAATTGGTTTCCAAGTAATAGTCCACCAGGCTGTTCACAAGCATAGGTCCACGGTCTGTCATTTGTTTACAGCAAGAAAAACACACACATATATTCTTAATACACCAAAAAGAAAGCATCTGTTACAGGGACATTGCACAACTTCTTAGAAACTATTACACAATTTATAACATAAACCAGTACTTGGTGTTTACAAGACATTTGGGAAAATGAGACCTCTCAACTCCATTTTCTAGTTCTTAACCATTCAAGCAGTTGCATTTGGCTTGGGGAAGGTAACTGGGGCTTTTCAGTAACTAACAAGTACTGTCTGAGCTTAGATGGGGTTTTTTATTAATGTTTATTTTTTGAATTAACAGAATCCTGCTAGTTCCCATAACGTGGATACCTAATTCTTTCTAGATACACTTGACAAAGTTTCATCAGCTCACAGCTTGAGGTTATGCCCTAGGAAAAGCTAGTCATTTTATAATAGCATTTTAACAATAATGTAACAGACTTTCCAAGAGGCATGCCATTAAGCAAAATGGACTGAAGAGAAGCCTCAATCCTTAAAGCAATTTCAAACCCAAATATCAAGAGTTTCTTTCAAGTTACATTTGCAAAGACTGTGTTTGATAGAAAAAAAAAACCAACCCATGTTACCTCTATTGGTGTAGAAGTACAACCCCTCCTCGAATTACGCCAAAGGATACATACCACAAATGAGATTATCTTTGAATGCAGCTGTTATATCTTCCAGGACACCCAGAAATGGAGAATCCAGCATTGAAAGGAGCTCACCAACATTTCCTTGCTGCGCCATGATGCACGTACTGATGTGAATGTGGAGGTTAAAATTTCAGGAGTTCCTCATTGGCGTCTCTCTTACCAGACTAGAAGAGATGAGAGAGCAAATGAATGAACTTTCCCTCTTCCCTTTACATTCTGCATCTCCCATCTCTTCCCTATTTCTTTTCTGCAGTATTACCCATTTAATACTGAAAGGATTCATGGAGTTTACACACCTGCAAGAAAAGCTGTAAGAGGAGTTTCCAAAGAAGCCAATGAGTCACGAGCAGGGTTTTCTTCATATCTTTGAGACACTAATCTGTTCTGCAGAAGGCACTGGCTAGCATATATACACCATCAGAGCATTCCATTACCATATTGGTTTTAATTTGCTCTCCAGGTCAGTCAATTAAGACTAAAGTTTTGAATAAAATGCAGATAGCTTCCTGGAATATCTCCATTCTCACTTTCTTACGGCAATTCCTCCTCAACCAAAATTGCAAGTCCTTTGCACAGTGGTCTGCACTCTGGAGGCAACATGAATCTGAAGAGCCTTCTCCACTCCTGTGGCTAGATTAGAAATTCACTGCCCTCAGCTTTGCATTATTGCTTACTAATAGATTTGTGCTTTAATACTTGCAACATGGCCAAGCAGCAGCTGTTAGGAAACTCCGTTAGGGTTACTACAGCTGCTGTTCTCTGGCCAACCTGTGCATACTAAATCACTAACTTAGCAGCACAAAATACCTTGTTTGCACATATTTAGTGCACGTAATTTACTGCACATAATCTAGTTTACACATAATTAGTGTATAACATATTAAAAACTTTTCAGTCAAACCCTGCAGAGATTACTAAATGCAACAGCATGCAAATAACATGACTGGTCAGTTTCACAGTCCTAAGCAGGAGCAAATCTAGGCCATTCCAGGCTTGTAAGATGGCTTTCTCCCATGTACCAGCAATGGAGGGATTCAGGTATCACATCTATCTATCAATCACAAAATGAATAAAGTTTTTCTTTACCCATAAGAATTCCATGTTGAACCTTTCCCAGGGGCAGAGAGAATCTGGCTTCACACCACACCTAATTCTTCTAGTAAAGGTTTCTTCTTTCCTCCTACTTCAAGCCAGCACACATTTTTCACTTCCTTTATGGAAGGCAAGACTGACACATACCAAGTTTACACACAAGATATTTTTCTTACTGCAACTGTGTATACAGCACCTGTTCTGTGGACAAGCTGAGCTTCTGTCTGCAGTGCTGACAGCCACACACCTTTCATGATCACTAGTAAAGAAAAAGCATGAAAAGGTTAACAAAAAGCACTATTTATTTCTTCCTTATCAAAACTTGGGATATTCAGAACGGCATTAAATTCTTTAGTAAGAATAGCAAAGCTATGAACCTCCTGCATGAGGAAAGTTAGCCCTTAGTTTGAAAAAACACCAAAAAGTTTTGCACAGTTCCCTTTCCAGAATTGTCCAACGGTTAAGCTATGCAATAGCCTCAAACAAGATTGCTTTCACAACAGTGTAGTTTTGTACTGTGAACCTTCAGAAGCTGCTAGTTTTATTTATGGTAGGTGAAATATTACACACAAAGAAGATTTCTCTTATCCTACCAAATTCTGAACCTAGAATAATTACCACAACAGTTTAAGTCTTTAGATTCTAGTCAAAACATTGTCAATTTTAAATAATAATGATGTAATTGCTTATATACATACTACTTTCTTGAAAACTTATGTATAACAATGTTTCTGGGTAGCAGGAGTTAACCTGTCTACCAGTAAACTTTGTCATTTGCAACGTATCACTCTGCAGTTGCAGAACTGCCCAAGGTCACTTTTATTAGGGCCACAAGTCATCAGCTTACTTTTAATCTGGCACTGATTGCAAACTCAAAGGTGATAATATGGCACCACACTCACATCGGGCATTTCCATAGCAACAAACTTTTTTAAGTGTTACAGTAATCACGGCTTTGAAACACAAGATTACACACGCACACACCCCCCCATTCTCAATGGTCACAGCTGTACAGTCCAAATAACATTTCAGTTCATCTGAAGCAGCCAACAGAGTCTCTAAACCAAGTGCTTCAGATTTAAATGCTGTTTCTTTCTAAGTACCATGCTGGCAAGATGTTAAAACTGCACACTTCAAACTGGCTGGTAGTGTAAGCAAGACTTTCAACTAAAGCTAATAAAAGATAAACTTGGGGTGGAAGAAAGGAGTTGCTTTTTACTCAAACCAGAATGGATCTCTGCTTTCCAAAAACATTAGAACTGGGATTTGTTGTCGTTTGGGGTACTCGGGTTTTGTTGGGGTTTTTTAACTCTACATTGTGCAGACTTCCAAGCTCCAACTTGCTCCTCAAAGAGCTTTCTGTTTAGAAGGCAAGCAATGTTCAAAGAGTGACACCATCTTTTCAGAAAGTTTAAAGCCACTCATCCTTGCAACCTAAGCAGTCAACCCTCCACTCTGCCATTCATTTTCAGGAGTCAACTACTTTTTTAGTTTCTAGCAACAGCTGTAATATTTCATTTACTAAATTACAGCTACACTGAGATACCAGAGAAAATGCAGAACTACACACAGGGAAATACTTCACTACAATGTACCTATTCTTTTATTTCTGAGAAGACTATCTCTGAAACTCTAAAGTTGCCCCAGTTTCTATCAGGACAGAGGCTCAGCTATGGTTAAGCAATAGATTCACCAGCTTCCCAAGCAACTTGAATTAGTTGTTTAAAGTCTAGTTAACAAAAGAGATGCATGAACACACCTCCAAAGCAGCTGCAAGCAAAACCTGTTTGGAGAATTAAAGCAGCATACATGCTAGTCTCTGCTTTTTTACCCCATAAAGACCTTGACAACTCTCTTTTCTGCTTCCCCACCCTCCCCCAGAGTGAAAAGAGTAATTTTTATATCTTATTTTCCTCTAGTAATACCAGATCTTCTCCACTAAAGACCTCAACAGCAGGTTTCACTAATTCTAATAGGGAAAGCTATAGCATAGTAAAGTCAACATGCCTTTACAGACACTCTAGGTGGATTGTGGAGGTCAGGTTCAACAATACACTTGCAGACAGATGGGAAATCACTGGTTTAAATGTTCAGTAGGTAAGAGGATTTCAAACTTTATGCTACTGGCCTGATGGCACACATAGACATGACAATCAGATAAAAGCAAGGTTCGTAAGGCAAGCTTAGTTGCAGACAACTATACACATAGGTAACAAATGATTTCCCAAACTCCCTACACTGAAACAGATGCCTTCGGTGACCTTATGCCAATAAATTCAGCACAGTTTAAACAAACTTGTCAATCAGTTGACTGTGCTGAAGTAATTGATGTAAACTGGAACAAGCTCCACTCCAAAAGCCTGTATTCATAATATTAATAAAAGTATTTCAAACCCCATCTAAAAATGGAACAATATTACATACTGGTAGTTCACTAGGTGGGCAGTTGAAATCTACCTGCTGAAGTTAGTAAACACCAGTACGATATTGTCACCCTGCTACACAAAAATAGCCACATCTTACAAAAAGCAAATCACAGCTTTCTCAATGCACGATCTCTTGTAAATTTTGGAGGAACAGATTTGAAGTCCTGAGTCAGACTGAGATCCTCTAAATCATATTGGGTCCATAATGCCCAACACAAATGAACAAACCAGGAAAATTCAGCAACAGCCTTAAATCACATCACATTTTTTTTAAACAAAGACAGCTGAATAACTACTTTTCAGCAACAGGCTTTTAACTCCAACTAGAAACACCGTGTTCTGGTAGATGAAGCACAGTTCCCAGGGCCCATAGTGTCAGCATGATTTATGACCAGTCCCACGAGTAATTTGTGATGTGATTCTCAGATTGCAGATAAGGAACTCAGGACAGCATAAGAAACACCTGTAAAACAGCAAGATCATCTACTGAATGCCACAATGTATATGCCATAATGTACAGTAGTTTGTATCTGGGATTGATACAACATCTGTGGCAAACAGGATCTCTCTTATATCTTTACAGTATTCATGCCACAGCCACTTCTTTCTTCTCAAATACATAGTAAAGAAGATAAGTTTCTTTAATGTTTCTATTCCCAGCTATTGCAATCATTCCCCTACTATCAGAATTTCCACATCCCTGAAGCCTCACTTGGAACAGACAGGGTTAAAACAAAGTCAGCAACTCTTCCATATAGTTTGAGTCACTGGTTCTTCACTATCTTTTAAAATGAGTTATATATAATAGATGCAAGGCACTAGAGACTAAAGAGTGAAAAAAACCCTCAATAAATACACTTTAAAATGTAACATTTTAATCTCACTCCAAGATATAACACCAGTAGCAAACTTCTTGTATTCAAGAGCTTTCATAAAGACAAATTTTAGTAAGAAGTGTTAATTTTAAGTACCAATACAACTTTGGAGCAAGCTTCCAGAGAAAAAAAGGAGACAACAAGCGAAGAATCAATTTAACAATTCTTTTAAAATTAGTAGCTAATTTAACCACAACACAATACAGTTAAGCTAAAATCTTGAGACAAAGGAAAGGACTGTAAAAATATTCATTGGAAAAGGCTAAATAGAGAAAGAGATAGCTGAGTATTTCAAAAGATTATGACTTCTGGAAGTATTTCTGTCAAGAGAAGATGTTCTTCTGTTCAGTGTATTTTTATCTCAAGCCAAATGAAAAAGCAGCTGGTAGTGCCAGTTATGCTTCTCTGAAGGGTGGGGAGGAGGGGGACACACTCAACGTAAATGCACGCTCCTCCCAGAAAGTCCTCAACATTTGGAACAACATAGAAATTGAGCCACTTATTCTGACGGGTGCTCTGTGTGGGGATGAACACCACAGTTAAATCTGGGGCATGACAGTCAATTGTTATTCAACCCACTCTAAAGGAAAAGGGGGATTTTCAACGATGTAAGGCCACTGCTGACAGCAATGAAGTGATACCAGACCTCAAGACTTAACGCTTTACCATCTGATTTTGGTCCTCAGGTACTACTTTGGAGAGGCCATGAATGAGGCCAGAAGTATTTTACAGCAGTTGTTGCTTTCAATACCAAAAAAACCCCAGATGGACAATAAAGCAGCTCTTCTCACTCAAATCTTTGAAGTGTTTATCATGACAGGATTAGCCTTACTCCCTCCACCTCTGATGCACAAAAATCCCAGCCTGCTTTATATTTTCCAACAACTCTCATTTTTATATTGTCTTCACAGGTAAACTAAACTCTACATCACAGAAGTGACATTAGCAATGAATGAAAAGCAACAGCAGGGAGAAAATCCACTGGTGGCAATAGGAAAATAAGCAGCTGATCATTCCCTTTTTAACCACACAGAAATAACAACTCCATAAGCACTTTAAACCTCAGTTCAAACAGATCGTTACAATTGGCAGTACCATTTATTTATTCATTTTTAAACACTGAAGGTGTCTGGCTTCTAGTAGCCCACATCTTTCTGGTTATTTTAAGCTCTGATACAAGATTCTATTCCTGAACTCAATAATTATAACTCATTATTATAGAAGATCTTCTGTATTTTGTTACAGGTGCTTAACTAATGCAGGAACAGGAAGATCACAAAAAACACCAATAACCCCAAACAAAGAGAAAGAACTATATTCAGCAATTTTTAAGATTCATTTGAAACTCCACTGTGCTGATACACAGTGCTAATTGCTACCCATCAAATTCTGTCAGGGGGAAAATTTTTAAAAGCAATGCATGTTGAAAAAAGCCCAAACATGGTAGGGCTGACACTTCACCATTTGGCAGCAGCCATGCTAAGAAGCATGAAAGGGAATTATTTCAATTCCTTACATACAACTGCAGATATTAATAGCAAATAAACAAATAAGAACAAGCCCTGGTTTTCTAAGCCAATTTAATCAACAGTGTACAAGGAAAATAAACTCATTAAGGAATCTTTGTAAAGCTATGAACAGGTAAACAGAAAGCTCTGGATTTCACAGTAACACAAGGAGCAAGACTCTTAAATCTCTGCGGGAGATTTTTTTTGCCACCAAAAGAAACCTTTAAACATATTTAGAGAGTTCAGTAAATCTTGAAACCTCTGCAAACTATGCCATGTGCTCAGCTCAGGCGTTACACACTCCAAGAATTGAAGTCTGCATTAAACAAAACAATACCAAATGATGTGTAACTTCTTAAATAAAACCAAAAAATAATAATACCCTGGAAAGTGACAGCAGTTCACCACTGCAAGAAGTTTGTTCTATATCTTAATGTGCTACCCAAAGAAATGCTAATGCTAACGAAATAAGTATTATTACTTGTCCTCATTATGTTTATTAAGGTATATGAAAACATTGCAGCTAGAGCTCAGACCAAGACCTTAAACTGTAACATTATTGCAAAAAATATATACCTGTCTGCTACATGCTATAAAATCTGGTACCCTTCCCCTGCCTCCACTATTATAGAGTCATAGAATCATAAAGTGCTTCGGTTATTTGCTTATTATGGAAGGTATCTTTTCCAAAAATATAAATCTATATATAGACATATATCTCTGTATATAGATATATACATGAACATGTGCACATGTGTTACAGCCTACTGAGTTCTTACAGAGACTGACCAGTAAGCACATCACCAGCTCATCTCAGCGCTAGTAAGAACGTGTCTGGCAGTAGGAATTCCAGGAACTGATACAAGTCAACATTGCAGCAGTTCAGCTCTAGGTAGGGCCAGCACTCATTTTAAACTACATATAGCTACTCAAGTCAAATACTTGTGCAAATACCAAAATACCTGCAATTGTACAGTATCTCTTAGGGGGGATCATTTTAATAATGCTACTTTTTATTAGTTACCATAAAACTAAGTTCTGAAGTAACAATGAGTTAAGAAGCCAGGATTAAACACAGCCGGAGATGATATTAATTAAAGCTTATCTCATTACACATTAGATATTCTGACTGTATTTTCATCTGAGTAAGCCCATGCAACTTCCCACAAAGACAATTTAGCACTGGGTTGACTGGGCTGTTAAAAAAAACACCCAATCAAGCCAAACAAACCCCAAAACATTATGAAGCCCAGAACAAACGAACAGACCAAAATAAGTGGTTCACCGAGGAAAGGATCTTAAGCCCATGATTTTATTTTAAGCTTAAATGTGGCATAGCTGTTTTTGATAAGCAGAGTACCTGACTGCTGCTTAGCAAAGCAAAGTCAACTGCAGATAGGAGCATGTATTCCCAATGCTTCCACTGATCATTAAAACTTCCTGTGCTTTCAAAGATTCAGTTTCTAGTTGTTCCTACATGTAAACTGAAGAGGAATTTTTCCATCTAATGGGATCACTTCGGTATCAGTGCTTCAATTATGACAGATGTCTAACAACCTGCCACAGAAGTCAATGTCAGGAAACTACAGGATCAGACCAGACAAAGAATGAAAACCTTTGGTATAAGCATCCACTGGAAGGTTCTCTGGAAACAGCAGTTCTGGTAACAGTTCTGCACATGAAATCTGACCCCAGTTTCTGTGTAATTTCTATAAGTTTTGAATCACATACTCCTTTAAGGCATATTCTTTCTTCCACTCATTGCCTTGTAAAAGGCTCATTAAAAATACTCCAAACAACAGAAGAAGCCCTGACTAAACTGATAAAACAATGATAGAGGCTGCATCCACAGCAAACAAAGAGTGAAAACTTCAGAACTGCAGCCTTCCAAGTTCTTTGTGATAACAGGAAGCAAAATGTTTTCTTGTAGAAGTAAACAACATCCTGTAAAACATTACATACCCACGAGCAAGGAAATAAAAGCCTTCTTCACCTAGGGAACTTTTAACAATTGCTTTAATGCCTAACCCCGGACGAGGGAACCTCCTTATCAAGCAACTGAGGAGGCAGAGGTCCAGCAATCTCTACTCAGCGTTTGAAACGGAGATGCTGAACCTTTTCCGATAAACAGCACAGAATTAAAGAGGCGCGTTGGCTGCTGGGGGGGACCCTGCGACCTCAGCCCCCAGGGCAGACCCACCGCGGCGGGGGTGGGGAGCGACCAGAAGCAAGTTCGGCTCGGGAGAACGAAAGGGGACGGAGGGGAAACATCTCCCCCCACCAGGCTTTACCCTCGTCTTCCCCATCCCCCCGGCCCCTTCCCTTTCTCCTGCTGCCTCCTCCCCGACCCCTCTCTCCCTGCCTCCCGCCTCATCTCTTTTCTCTGTCTCCTTCTCTCTGTTCCCCTCCCGTCTGCCTCCGCTCTCGCCCCGCTGGGGGAGGAAGGAGGAGGCCCAGAGCACTCACCTCTCCTTCTCCTCCCCTCAGCTGTTTACCACTCAAGGCTCCTCTAGCCCACAGGGCGCCGCCATCTTGGCGCGGCCTCCCCCTCCCATTCACAGGACGCTTCTCCCCTCGAATCCCTCCGCCGCACAAACTAGTCCCACTTCTCCGCCTCACTCCCCCCGAGCCCGACGCCGCGCGGGTCCCTCACCGCCCCTCTCGCCCCTTCCCCGTCACGGGCCTTCCTCCACGCGGGGCAGCGGGGGTGCGGTGACAGCCACCGCGCTCACCGGGTCTCCCGCGGCGGAGGTATCAGCGCGGGAAGCGATGCGGCCACCGAAGAGGTCGCGTGATTCTGGGGGCGGTGCCGCGAGGAGCCCCGGGCGGTGCCTACGTCACGCGGGGCGGGGCGGGGCCGGGCGGCGGCCGGTAAACAAGGCCCTGCCGGAGGGGTCGGTGGCGGCGCCCGGGGCAGCGAGTGCCCGGCGGGGACGCGCCGGTGCTTTGTCCTGCTGCGCCCGCGGCACACAGCGGCGGGGGTCGGGACCTCCGGTGTCCGGGGGCTTTGGCAGCTCAGGGCAGGAGGGCCCGCGGGCCACGCCGTGAACCTGGTGTCAAGCTGCGGCCTGGGAGCGGTTTTTACTGTGCGTGAATATGGTGAAAGGGAATAATGAACTCGGTAAAGTGCCTCTGTGGGAGAGTGATGTTAACTGAGCAGCCGTGTGTGCTGGACTGCAGGAGTCCTAGAAAGGGATGCCAGGGGCAGGCACCCAAAATGGGATGCCTTTCTGCTTGATGAATGTGTAAAGCTCGTGTTATTCATCCTCTTTTGGACCCCTGAGTGCTTCTTCATCCAAACTGTGGATGAAGATTATTTTTTTGGCTGAAATGCAGCAACCACATGACACAAAATAGTCCATCCAGCCTTCCTTGTAGATAAAGGTTATTTTCCCCTGCGGAAAATGCTGAATAGGAAAGAATAGAAATTACCTTGGGGAATGTTGTCCAGCTTTTAGTCGGGTGTGCCATAGCCAGCAGGTTTTCGGCTCAGTGTGTCAATCCCCAGGTCTTGGTGTTTCTCATTCTCCGAGGGCAGGTCTGTGGGGATGCACCAAGGGTGCAGCTGCTGACTCCTCGATCCATTTGAATTGTCCTCAGATGCCAGTAGGAATCACAGACATTAAATTTGCAAGGTGGAAACTAGATGTAAGAAAAATAAAAGCACATCAGAGCCACATCTGAGAGCATCAGTTCATGTTTAACTTTGGTCTCGTTAGTCATGGTGTTTCACAGCTCTCATCCCTTCCCACTGCACCTGCAATAGGTCATCCTGCTTCTGGATGAGATAGAGCTGCTTGGAGCCAGAGTGTTTTTAATCTAGTCCTGCCTTGTACATGGCAATTAATATTTATTACAGTCAGGAATGAGTGATGGTATTTCTTTTCCTGCTGTGCAGAAGACATGTTTATTTAATCTGCCACAGAAAAGAGTGGAAATTAGGAAGAGCGTCAGAAAAGAGCTGGAAGCAATTAGTCCTGTTATTTTACTGTGACTTAACTGCTGTAACATTCAAATTGACAAAGAAAACATGGATGCCAGAGGAGGGGTTTGTTGCTACATTTGAAAGGGAAAACGACTGCATTAGAATGGACATGATGTTTTATAATTAACCTGTTTATTATTACTGAGTTATGCATTTAATAATCTATTTACTCAGGATGCACTGGAGCACATAGCATGCAGGAAGAACTCACAGCAATACACAAAAGCAAACTGTCCTCAGATGGAAGAACTGTGGCTCATGTGAGTCAGGGCCAGGACAAGCCTATGTGAGCCCAGATAAGCCCTCTGTGGTTCTACACTCTCTAATGACCGTGAAATAAGAAGAGAACAGGGAAATTTATCTCAACAGGAAGAACATAAGAATGACCACACGGGGTCAGCTCAAAGGTCCTTCAAGACCAAAATGCATCTCTGGCACTCTGCTTTTTAATTCTGCTTGTATAAAGTGCCTTTTGATGGTGGTTTCAACGAAGAGGAGAACTGATGAGTTTAACAGAAGCCATAAACAGAAGTCTAGGGAAGAGTAAGAACACAACAAGCCAAGGCAAGAGCTGACTGCTCTCCCATCCTACAACTGTTTGCTCTGTAATAAATACCCTGAAATAAAATAAAGGGAGAAGGGGTGGGTGAGAGCTGAACTAGACACAGCAGTGACCCCATCCCTCTTCAGGCGTATCTAGTGATAATAGTCATAAAGAGGGTATCTCTGCTCATTATCTCCAGCATCAGTTTGTATGCAGTTATAACTGGTCTTTGTGAGACAATAGCTACTTTCGGAACCAAAACATCTGATAGAGATATTTTATTTACAGCTGCTTTACACAGTTTGCTGACACTGGGAGGTGTATTCATCATCATCCTCCTCCAAAACACTGTGCCAGTGTTCTTTGACTTTATTGAACATGCTGTTTGATTTTTTGCACAACTGGTTTTTTCCAATTGCTTTTACTATCTCTAGTTTTAAGAGCCACATTCTGCAACCATTTGCACTTTATGTCAATGGGAAGGCTGTGCTCAGGGGTGCTGGCAGAAGCCAGCTCCAATGTTTCATAAAATAACATCTAGATCCTTTCAGCAGCTTGTAATTTTCCTGTTTTGTTTAATTCGTGTAACTGTCTTCATATGAAACCCTGAAGCTGCAATGTACATTTTGGTTTTCTGTTACAATGCTTGTTTTTGTAGCGGGAAATGTAATCTCTCACATGCCTGTGTTTAAGGCAATGCAAATCAGTGTGCTAGTGCAATGCCTTGGGAATGTTTCTTTCATGCAAAACCCAGCTAGATAAATAAGGAGGGGAGAAGGGAGAGGGAAAAGGGATTGTTTGCTTCTATAAACAAGAAGAATTAATTATGCTCAGTAAATGACAGATGGTTTAAGATCAAAATCAGAATCTTTCTCAATATGGGTGAAATCTACACTCCTATCTCTGCGTTGCATCAAACCCCATTGCACAGCCTGTCCAGTGCCATGGGGCAATGAAAGCCTCGATGACAAGGGCTGTGACTTGTGGCTGTCCCAGCAGAGAGCGCTAGGGCCATCAGACCTGACCACCGCCTGCCACAGCGGGATGCGAAATACCCCCGTGATGAATCTGAAGTGTCTCTCGACCACATCTGCTCCATCAGGGAAATGCCAGCTTGCTGCCGACCCTGTTGCAGGGCAGTAAAAAGGTTACTATTGATTCCTGGTGCTTTCACCGCCCTGAGCTGTGGTAGGAAAAGGGACCTGACTGAGTCCCAGTTTAATGCAACTGACTGTAGAAAACGGTGTTTGAAAGCTCACAGAGAGCAGAGAAACTCCATGCTCTAAAGGTATTTCTCTGCTGGTGATGTTCCTTGGCACTCAACAGCTGCTTGTGTGCTTATATATGTCTTACACTATAAACTTTTCAGAAGGCGTCTTCGCTGTCCCAGTTCCAGCCATGCACAGAGTGTGCTGTAAGCACAGATGATACTGAAGGCACATAGAACTCATGACACTGGACACTTGCAGTTGGAAAAACTGCGGCAGAGAAGAGGTGAAATCAAGGAATTACACACACGCCCTCCATCATTTGAGGGGATCAGCTCTCAAGTTTGTCCCTAAATAAGAGTCATGACCAAGGATTCTGAAAAGAAGACCACTGCTCTGCAGCTCCTATTCCTACCTCTGCTGAAGAACAACCAGGTGATCTAAGAAAAGGCATTGCCTCTGCTTCATTCTCTCTCCTTCTACCCTGCCCTTACAGAGAGGGTGGTAGTCAATTATTTTAATTTTGCAAACACATTTTCAAACCTTTTTTGAAAGCAAGTGTTAGAAGTGCAAATTCTTATTACTGCTCTGCAAGAGCTTTTTGCAAAGATGCTTGTTAATGAGCTTGCTTAATGAGCTTTCTTAAATCTATATTTATATCCTCCATACAGCTGTATATAGATAGAGCAATGCCTCAAATATGTACGTATTACACACACATATGCCTAGGAAAATGAAGGCTGATTAACACACATCTTTTTCAGTTATTACCGTGCAAGTATTTATTCCTTTTTCCTTGGAAATTGGAGCGATAACAGATCCATTCTCGGATAAAATAATTCTGTGCATATGTGCTAGATGGCTTTGTTTATGAGCCTGAAGTATGTGAGTGTGTGTATGCGAGACAGATGGTGTGCCTGTTTGTGAAAGACACGATGCGTGGATGAACGTGTGTAAAAATACAGGTTTCTTAAGAGCTTTTTTTCTTAAGACAAAATAACAAATGTCTGCTTGGTACCTTATTTCACCGTGTCATGCTCTGTGTCAGTAAGGAGTACTCCTGCAGAAGGCAAAGCTGCCCCCGAGAGTGAAGGGTGCTGCTGCCAGGGTTTCGAGCTGGGCATCGTGAATTCTCTTCAAGTTTTCAAAGTCCTGGAAAGTTTTGATAAGCAAATACTGTCTGGGCTCTGCTTCTCTATTGGTTGTTTCTTCACCGCCAGATTTTGACACAAATAATCTGATTGAAAAATCAGGGAGGGGAACAGGGGCAAAAAAACAGAGAGAGAAAAAAGGAGAAGTATCTATTTCAGCAGCCTGCGACTAAGTGAAAAAGTGGAAGAAGAGTCCAGAGAGAAGACGACATCTCGCTTGTCTGGGGAGATTTCAAGGCGAACCCAGTAAAGCAAAGCCCCCCAAAGAGGTGATTGATTTATTCTTTTAAACACTTTTAATTTAATTGTTTTTCTCATTTCTCTGATATGTTTTTTCTGAGCTTTTTCTTCTTCTTTGCTTGTGTTTGCAAATATGTAACATATTCCACTGCTTAAGTCACTTGTCCTGAGGATTCCTTTATGATAATGGTTCACTTCACTCAAATGAGTTAAGCCTTTTAAAGTTATACCAGATACTTACTTCAGTATATGCCATATACTTACTTCACTCTCACATATGAAAATGGTAATAATAGAACAAAATAGAAAAGATGTGACAATAGTCTCATACACCTGTGTCCCAGCAAGCTCCATGCAGCAGGAATAGCCTCTATATGTAGACTTTGATACTTAAGTACTGAGGAGAGGGTGTGCTATATTTTTCCTTTTAATTGCTCTTTTTCAGGGCCAGACTTTTAAACTCAGAAAAAAGCACACCTCTGCTGACATCAGTTCATCTGTGCCAGTTGTGCTTTATGCAAATTCAGTCTTTCTGTTTAGGATTTTTGCTTCAAATCTCTTATTTTCTTATTTTTCCATCCTTCCCAAGGATGATATGCTGATTAGGGTAACAATTTCTAGCATATGGAATTAGCTATTTATAGACGCTCCTCATATACCACCAGATTGATTCAATACATTAAAGCAGGAAAGCAAAAGATTTGCAAATTTACACAGTAAGTGCATCTCTATGTGAAGGGGATGTGGAATTTGTTAGATCACACTATATATTTATCCATGGAAGCCTAAGGCAAAGTTTGGTAAAACCAGTGGCATTCCCAACATCACTAGGAGCTAAATGAGGTTTCTAAAGAACAAATGCTGTAGTTATATTCTAAACATTTTTTCAATATACTACAGATACGCAAGGATTTCCACTCATCTTGGACAAATTTTCTATCATAATTTACTCTCCCTGCCAGAATGTCCATTTGCCCAGTTTTACCACAGGAATTCCAGATGTTCTGCTCATTTTTCCACAAACATACTCCCACATTCAAATTTCTTGCCCCAAGTACATTTGCTTTTGCAAGGGTTGATGAGTGATACATGATTAATTTTGTTGTGAAGAACTGCAATTCTTTTTAATATGACTTTATAGTTAAAGAATCAGGAATCCATAAAACCTCTTCTGAAGGTTTTTTTAAGAGGTTTTTTAAGTTTGGGGTTTTTCTTAAGAGCCCAAAAAACCTTTGGGCTTTTAAAAATTTCAGACACAGGTTGTGTTCTGATTTCATGCTTTTTTTTCTTCAGAAATGTCTTCTGAAAGACAAACTATTCTTCATCTTTGGAAACTTCACCTTTGCCAGAAAGAACAGAAAAGAGCAATGATATTTAACTATAAATTAAGCAATAAGAAAGAAATAAACCTCTTTTAGCCTAAAACATTGTACACTCATCAACTGACATGAAGACATATATAAATTGCAAGTTAAAATTAAGTATTTCCACTGAGTGTAGTAGGAAGAAGGGTTTAATCTCTACAGTTAACCTTGAAAATTTGAAAACAGGATTACCTGAATTTAGAGGGAAATGGAAGTCAGCTTTAGAATGGAACTTAAGCTGCAAACTGGGTTCCTGATTCAGTGTGGCACAATCCTGCAAACACCTGCTCCCAATACAGTGTTTTGTATTATGAATTGTCCCTCTGAAGGAACCAGAGAGAACAGCTTCCCAATCTAATTCAGTGAGAATATGAATGCCTTCTAAGTTATATCAAAGGGCACAATCCTGTATTTTTGGATACTCTAAGCTGCCATGCAATGAAGCGGGAGTTAGGGCTTCACTAGGGATGAAGAGAAATTCATATCCTGAAGTCAGAAACCACCCCCTAAAAAAAACCCTTTTAATTTGGGGTTTGGATTTGGGGTGGGTTTTTTTTCATAATCTCCAGTGTTTCAGTATTACATTACAGTTTTACATGTGCTACTCCACAAAGTCACCAGAGAGCATCACTGAGGATTAAGGAACTTTGAGTTTGAACACAGGAGGGGAATATGCAAATGCTGGGTCTGCTTTCAGGTCTGACATTTATAAACAGTAAAAGAAGCCCTTTTAAGGTGCTTCTTTTCACTAAAACATTGAAGCAGGTTTTTTCCCTTGGGTCCTTTTGGCTGACTTCCCCTCAAGGATAACTACTACAATACTATAGTACAGCTACATGAATGGCAACAAATAAGAATGTCAGTTCTAACAAGCTACTGCTTTTATATCCTGTACTGAATCCAAAAAGTGCCATGACACTTCCATTTTCGGTAGGCACTCCTGCCCAAGCAATGAGCTCCCTTGTGTGTTTGCCAGTCAAGGTAGGAACTGCTGCCACAGGGTCTGGCAAGAACAGACTCCATAAAAATAGAGTTTAATTTTTAGCAAAAGGTTGAAGCTAAATTCTGCCAGAAGCTTCAATGACTTTTAAGACATAGCGGGGTCTGTTGTCCATAGCACTACTTTCCCTGTGAAATATAGTTAGCCATTAGTAGCAGCTGATCACTTGCTACAGATAATCTTCAGTTTCAAGGACAGACAGTATTTTTTCTCTCACAATCTATGTTTCTAGCTTTCCTCTAACCTGGCTGTGTGAATCACAAAGACAGCCCAATGCAGTTGTTAATTAACTACGCTTTGGGCTCCCAGTTCCTGTTTTCTCTGTAAAATGGGGTGGGGGAAGGTAATTTCCTTTTGTACCGCTCAGTAGTCCACTGAAGATCGTTGTGCTCAGTAGAGGCTCTTATCAGCAATCAAGATACTGGACCAAATTTGACTTTCACGTATGCTGGGGCAAACACATCCAGAAAAATCCCATTGATTCATATGCATCTACTTTCAACGACCATCAGAAAAGAGAGGTTGCACTTAGTGCCTTCATGTACTTAGCCTATGGGTACTATCATAAAGCACTGCAAGACTGCTTATGCACCCATCTCCAGTTCTGGGTAATTTACCTGGCTAAGCTGTCCAGCTAATGCTATAGCGTCCTTCAGCCTGTGGGCAGGAAGAGGAGCTCTTCCAGCAGACATTGCTAGACACAGGCTTTCACCCTACATTCAGAGTTACCTGCTGCCAGAGTGACTTCCTCCACTGTGTAGGAAGCCCTGGGAAATTAACTGGTTCATTCTGGCAGAAAAATACAATATCTAAAGCTTACTGGTATGAACACCCTCCATTGTGGACACAGCCTGCCCCACCACATGGGAAAATCCATTTGCCATGAGTGGAAATTCCATGTAGGAAAAGTTTGTGGTAGAACTTCAGCTTGGGGCACATCTGTGATGCAGAGTGCAGCTCCATGCACAGATCAAGGACTAATCAAGAGCAGCAAGACCCTCTAAGCTAAGCCTTTCTGGTAGGATGTGAGGTGCACAGGCTTAGCAGAGCACACTGCTACAGGGTTATACCCACTGCAGAACACTTGTGTTTGTTCCAAGCTGGAGGTATTTCTGTGCCTGCTTTTCACCAGGCAGAGACACACGTTATAAATCTTTGAAGTAAGCTCATTAGAGAGTTAGGGGAGAGTAAATACAGCAAATACAGCAATGTACTTCAGTGTCCCTTCCCTCAAGGGCATACTTATGGTTCATTCTCAGCACTGTTTTGTCCTCTTTCTAAAATTAAATTAACAAATCTACTCCTGGCCTCTCTTTTCTCTTACTCATCTCAAGTTACATGCAAATACGTTGGAAAAAGATGAAGAAAAACAGGTGAGTCATTTCATAAGAAAAAGAATTAGTTAAAAGACACCAAGAGTTATCCCTGAAGTCACAGAAGAAGCAGTGGGAATCTTGGACCAGATTTTAAAAGACAGTTATAACTGTGCTTCCAAAGGCATCTGGGCTGGTGAGCACCTGACTCTCACCAACCACAGCAGGTTTGGCAATCCATTTGTCCACAGCAGATCTCACTGTGTGAATTCCACAGCACTTGCAGCCATAGGCACCAGTGTAAATGTGGCTCTTGGACCTTTAAACAAAACACCACTGAGCTGTGTGACTATATTCAGCATGTAGAAGTAATACGGGCATTTCAGGACCCTGTGGAGTGGACCGTCTCTGTCCCTGTCTGTTTAGGATTCCAGGAGCCTACACTGCTTTGTCCCAGCTTACACAGATGTTTCAGGTCATTCCTACTTAACAGGAGCAAACTGTTCTTTGTTTTTTAGTAAATAAGTAGGCTGCATTTCAACTGCTCCAGGAAAAGAAACTTAATGCACTTTCCGGTCAACAGAGAGCCAGGACTTGCTGCTGGCTTTTCATATGAAATACAGCAAGATTTGCTTTTAGTGCTACAATCCTGAACAATTACAAGGGAAAATGCAAATACATATGCAAATAAGGTGCCAGCTGATATTGCCACACACAGCATTGAGCCTGTTGTCATACTGCCTCCATAAGAACAGTTACTAGCCGTGGAGAGCAGGCACAGGGCGGGCTGGGTTCTGGATAGTAAAGATAACAGATGTATTGCAAGAGAATTTTGTGTGATTAAATTTCAGCATTTTATGTTTGTTCCTGACCCAGCGTTTCAACGGTCTGTGATACTTGAGTCAGATCCAAAAAGTTACCTCTGTTAACCAGCACTTTTGCTCTGCCTCTGCTTGGCTGCTGTTTGTCAGCCAGAATACAAAATACTCCAGCTTTGACCAACAAGAAGGAAACCTGACACAGAATGTGGCTGTGGGGATTTTCCACTTTGTCTCTCCTATTATTGATGTTGTTTCTATAATTATTTTTGTAGCAACCTTACAGAGGAGCCTGTGTCATGGCTCAGAATTGTGTTCTTCAAGGTGCGGTACAAACACTATGACAGACCCTTTCTCAGAGGGGTGATCTTCAACCTGCAGTTCCCAATGTTTCTCAGGGAGGATAAATTCAGATGCACTGCGTCCTGTAGCCAGAGCAGAGAGCTACAGGAGAGGCATCCTGGCTTCAAATGTATCTTTGCCACAGAACTCAATTTAAACATGCCTCTGTTTCACCATTTATAATATAAAGATAGCAGTAATCCTTTGCTTCAAACTAGGGGTAGATTGTGGAGTGTAGTTTTTACAGAGAATACTGTAATCTGCAATCCCATTTCTACATGCAGTGGCAGAGAAGTTTATTTGCTTAGCCCCCTCCACAGCTCTGTTTTCGCCAGAGCTGAGGTCTACCAAGCACCTAAACACATGCAGCATTTCCTGCTCTTCAGCTGGGTGGAGGGACCTTTGAGATGAACTCTATGTCTTCCTAGTAGAAGAGTTTTAATACTTGTCACTGCTGCATGTGCTGGGGAAATAAATGAGAAATTACCCTCCAAACAACAGAGATTTACCTGCTGGTTTTCTGTCTTTCTGTCCAGGCAGTGAATGGAAAATGCCACGTTCCTTTCTGGTGAAGAGCAAAAAGGCTCATAGCTACCATCAGCACCGCTTCATGGACGATGACCTGCCTATACTAACCTGGGATCCAGTAACATCTCCCTTCACTGGTGAGTCAATCCATCCACTGGGCTTATAAGAATACACCAAGGCAGATCAATAATTGAGTAGAAAACTAAGGGAGTAGGATGAGTGAGCTAGAAGGCAGCTATGGGCTTCACACAGGGGTGTTAGTCTAAGGACAGACTGATCCCCTGCTGTGTGCCCTTTTTCTTTAGACCAAATCCACACTGTCCCACTGAAACTAAATTTAGATTGTTGCTATGTCCATTGCCCACATCCTCTCAGGACCTACATCTTCTCTACCTCAGTGGTACTGCCTCCTCTTGATGATTTGCAAGGAGAGTCACAGATAGAGAGAGAAAATACTAGTGATACCCTAACACTGACTGTGAAAGGAGTCCTGCAGACTCACAGGTGAAGGGCTAGCTGCTATATACTGTACTAACACAAACCAACACTGCTTCTGCCGAGGCCTGCTGTCCTCCCTCTGCTCCTGCTCATGCTCTCCCATAGCAGCAGCAGGGCTGGGGCAATTACCCTCTTCCTTCAGGCACCATTCAGATTTTCTTTATTCAAATCCAGGATCAATATGCCCTTTGTTCTAGCCCTGGCTATCATATCAGAGTGCGGCCCTATGATAAGTTTGATAAAAAAGAAAGGTGACATTTAATTTCAGTTGCTGCCATCATCCTTTGACCATTTGTTGTGTGACTCTCACAAGAGGGTTTGGATGACAGATGTCATCCAAATTGGATCTCTGTCCATTTTAGATTCTTACTATAAAGTCTACTTCTAACAAGTGCTGGTTGGTCCCTTTAGGGGCTGGGAGAAATGAGAGTGTGGGCAGAAGGAGACAAAGCTGCGTAAGCAGTAACCTCCCCTCTCTGCTTCCCAACTTGGCTGACCATAAATTCAGGTGAACAATAATGAACTCTCTTAGCAGAGGGGTGGGGAGGTTAATGAATCAGCAATTGCTAGTTACCCACACAAATGAAAATAGTTTTAAATAGGGAAATTATTGTTACAGATTGTGGCCTTGTAGGGTTTTCTCTAACTATAAAGGATATCAAGTGTTCTATCATTTCTTCCTCTCCCCTCTACCTTACCTATCTCATCCTGCTTGGAATTTCCCTTCCTCAGCAATGGACAGACCTTGATTGCTGTGCTGATTGTGCCACTCCACACTTATTCAGGGAATTGAGCATGGACTCATGTATCCAAGCATGAGCTCATACATAGGCACAAAAACTACCTTAACAAACTCTTAACATCCAGAATAAACTAACTGTGACACTACTATGTGATTACAGACATGGGAGACAAGACACCAGAGGACATAAAGAAACAGGACCTAGAATGTGTGGTTCCAAACGAAGAAAATGACCCATCTGAACTGAAAGAAGAAAGTGTCCCTGTCCAGTACCTGAGCAGGATGCCACCAGGCCCTTCAGCTCAAGGTCTGCTACCCAAGACACAATTACAAAAGAGGTCAGGGGTGGGCTGACTTATGGAGCCCCTACAGCTGGGTCCAGATTTTCAGTAAATAGCAGCTCTTATTTTGACATCAGTGGTCAAACTTGGCCTAGGCAGAGCTCATCAAGAGGATTCTGTATTTCCCTTTATGATTCTGGTTTAGATCAGCATTACCGTGAAGGATGATGTTGATTCCCAAAGGGTGAGCCTCCAAATCTCAAGGACTAATGTAGCTATATGGGTCGAGGCAGGCGTCCTCATGATATTTGTTCAAACACCATATGAAGCAGGGCTAGTAGAGAGGTTAATATTCCCTTAGCATTCTCTCTCCCATAAAATTTCCTCAGATTGAAATCAAAGTCAGAATAGGAGCTTTGTATGAGAATCAGGATTTGAGTGAAAGGAGTTACCAATTGTAACTCCCAAGGTCTAGCAAGACATCAAAGGGGGGAGGAGTGGTACCTGTGGAACATTTTGACTGGTGCCCAGCTGCAGGCATGACATTCACTTCTCCCTCTCCTCTGCAGACTCAGAGATGGCCATCCCAAGTCTGCAGATCAAAGACTGCACTCACACAACAAGCACCCCTTCGTTCTACAAAACCGGATTTTCTTGGGATGCTTTCCATTTGCCATACAGCTACCGACAGATGTCTCCCACCATACAGTCAGCCATTCTGGAGCACCCAGTTAGCCTGTATGGAAGCCACCTCCTGCCAAGCACTGAGCCCCCTCTGGATTACAGCATGCATTATTCCTCAGACATGGAAACCTACCATTGTGTGAAGTGCAACAAGGTGCGTGTCAGACAAGAATCTCAGGGATGGGGAGGGCCTGGAGTGATTTTTATTGCACACATCAGTGTTTCACTGGGTTACAACAAAGTGCAATGCATGCAGCTCAAAACGGGTACCTACTTGTTCTCCTGACTAGGGCACTAGGAATTATGCAGTTCACATGGCCCATGAGAGGGAAGAATCAAATAAAAAGAAGGGATTTAAAACAGAGATGGAGGCAGCCACCTCATTAAAAAGATCCCTGACATTTTATTTTGCAGGTATTCTCCACTCCCCATGGACTAGAGGTCCATGTCCGAAGGTCTCATAGTGGGACACGTCCCTTTGCTTGTGAAGTGTGTGGCAAAACCTTTGGACACGCTGTAAGCCTGGAGCAGCATACCAATATTCACTCCCAGGTGAGTAGCATGTTTCCAGAGAACCAGCTTTTCAGAGCTCAGGAGTGCTTGGACCTTAGCTATTGCTTTCTGTATTATAAAGGAAGTGACATTTCCAACGTTACAAATGTGATGGCTTTCCTGTAGCAGTCAATGACAATGATAGGACCTCTGAAGACCACAGATCATGGTCTCACAAATCACAGGCTGCCCTTGAGAATTCCTTGGATGAGAGGGGAGGATTGTTGCTACCTGTTTTTCTGTGCCTCATCTCCTCCTAAAGGGCACAGGAGTTTGGATCACAAGACAATCCATTTCCATAAGTATCCCTCCCACATTCTCTTTGTACTGCACCTCGCATATCAGTCCATGAGCCAAGGAGATTTGCTTAGCAAATCTACTACTCTCAACACTTGTAACACTCTTCAAGCTCTGTCACATGTCTTGCAGCCACAGACATTCCTGTGATTTTCTTTCTGTAACAGGAAAGAAGTTTTGAGTGCAAGATGTGTGGGAAGACATTCAAACGCTCCTCCACCCTTTCCACTCATCTGCTGATCCATTCAGACACACGGCCCTATCCCTGCCAATACTGTGGCAAGCGTTTCCACCAGAAGTCGGATATGAAGAAACACACGTACATCCATACTGGTGAGAAACCAAATATTCTCAGTAAGCAAATGCAAATTAGAGTCTGTCATGTTGATACACATACATAGACCCCAGACAGAGATACTGAGCTGTGAATAGGTGCCCAGAGGCACTGGACTGTCATTGTTCCCTGAGCAGTAAGACAGCAGAAGGTATAAGCATCACTGAGATGCATGTCCTCCCGTGCGACAAGGAGGTGGTTATTGACCACTCTCTGGTGCTTGTCATGGTTGTACCTAGCCCTAGATGCAGACAGGGCATGAGTCTTACTGCCTCTGGCTCTTTTCACCCTCTGGTGCTAGATCAGAGCGCAGGACAGCTGGGCTGGCAGCACCCTGGCACCCAAGCATAGCCAGTCAAGTCTGCATTTGCTAAAGGGCATTTCTACCTCCCTTCTCTCATCTGTGGAAGTGTTTCTTAACATTTTCTCTGCCCTGCAGGGGAGAAGCCCCACAAATGCCAGGTATGTGGCAAAGCCTTCAGCCAGAGCTCCAACCTCATCACTCACAGCCGCAAGCACACTGGCTTCAAGCCTTTCAGCTGTGAGCTTTGTGCTAAGGGCTTCCAGCGCAAGGTGGATCTACGGAGGCATCGAGAGACCCAACACAGTCTCAAGTGAGAGATGGCTCCAAGTCTTTGCTGGAGCTCCCATTCCAGAGAAGAAGACTCTCCCCAGCATCCCCATCCATCGTGGGGCTGCATACCCTGTGAAGCCCATATAGTGTCCTGTGTTCCCCTGGCGACGGGCAAAGTCATGTCATTGGCTTTGGAGTTCTGGCACCCCAGGGCCTTGCACATCCCAGTAGGTGTCAAAGAAACCTGCAGGAGCTCTCACTTTTCAATTACAACAGGTACCAGCCCAGATCTGACATCACCTGCTCAAGTGCAAAGCCAGAGGAGATCCTCCAAGGTCACTATTACTCTGGTTTTACATCATGTGCAGGATTTGGTTCATCAGACTGAACCAGCAGTGAGGTGGGAACTCCTGGGCTAGTGGCAGCAACAGTCTGTGCCAAGTTAGTGTTGTAACCATGTTCTGCTTTGATGGTTAGGAAGATAAGGCCAGGGCATGCAGATAGACTGTATTCAGTGAGCTGTGTTCAACCTGGACGAGGCTTCTGCAGAGACCTGCCCCGGTCATAAATTCTGGCAACAAGCACCTAAAGTAATTTTCTTTCAGCAGAACATTTACTGTGATCAAATGACAAGTTAACTGTGTTGTATTTTTAGCTTGGAGTGGGAGGAAAACACTGAAAAAACAGCTCCTTATCCCTAGCTGATAACAGGGGTCTCTAAATGCATTCCCCATATGCACCGTGCTGCAAAGATCGCTGGGTTAGTGGTAACCAAGCAAGTTCCAGAGAGAGCCATGCCACAGCATGAGGCATAAGCTAATAAGCACCATGTCTCAGTACCACACAAGAGAGACTGGCTGCTGTTGGAATACAGGCTGGTATGTCCCACAGTATTTCACTGCATGCTAGACATACCGACTTAGAGGTGTCCTGGGCAATCCTATGTCACTGCATGGTCAGGAAGGGCCCTTGGATATCAATGTCAAAGGCCAGAGTTCTGCTTTCCAGCCACTTTCTTAAAGGAGGAAGTGATCCAGCCTGTACACTTTGGCAGAGTATGCAAGTACCTTACAAATATTGTACAAACAGCTGTGGTATTTCCTCCTTCTTCCAGGTCTAGGGGTTAAAGTCAAGCACTGGAACACGTAAAGAGCCAGTTCCCCTCCAAGCTGTGCTATGTTCTGGCTATATAACCTCTGGAAAGTCACTGCACTGGGCTTTTATTTCTCCACCCCTCCTGGTGATGTGGAGTCATTCACTCAGGTTTATAGAGTCCTTCCAGTTCTTAACGGGAAGGACAAAGTATTATTATAGCATTAAAAAGACAAGTGCTTTCAGTTAAGTAGGGCATTGTAGCAGCACACAGCCCACTCCATAACTAGATCGCTGAACACATGGCCTTGGACAATGACACCAGTGGGAAGTAGCCTGGAGAATGGGCCATCATGGGCAAAGAAGAAACGGTCCAAGTGGAAAACTCATTTATTGCCAGGAGAGAAGTTCATCCTGCCTTCAATTACACTGCTGTAAATCCAGTTATTCTCCTAAGACCTAAAATGTACTTGACCATTTTTTATGTGCCTAAGCTGTTAGTCATTAATATTCATTCTGGAAGCTCAAGAGTCTGTACTCCTGGCTTTACTTGTACACTGTAAATATGTATTTATACCTATTCTAATGTATATTTTTATTGCACTATACCAGACAGTGATAACATGTACAGGCCTGCTGGGATTTATCTGATAAATCTGTTCCCTCTCCGTAACTGGGCTAACATAGTGTATTCTATGTTAAAAATACCCATTTCAAGAAAAGCTTATACTTGGATCTGGAGGTGCAGGCAATGAGGATGGAGAGGAAAATGAGAAGGGAGAGAGTACAGCATTTTCCAATATGGTTCAAGTGGAAATAAAGATGGAAGTTCACATGCTGAACAAGGCTCCAAAACTGACACTTGAAAGAAATCAAATTCAGGGAGCAGGGGCTTATTGGCTGAAGAACAGCCACAGTGCTCAAAGCCTGGGATAAGAGACATTCATTCTCAGAGACAAATCGGTGTAGAGTCCCACACAGGCAGCAAGTCAGCTCTGCAGAGCAAGAGGGCTGTGTAGCTATAATCACAGATGACATGGGATTGTGCGCCCAGCAGACAGTGTTACTAAAACCCCCATTTTTTTGTTACCAGAACTGCTATCCTTTCCTGGGTCATGCCAGAACCTGGTCAGGTTCTCTGGTCAGAGACTCCAGGGGAGGTGTATGACCTCTGATGGAACTGGGATAAAGGAACTGGTCCCCAGGTCCTGACACCTGAACACTCTCACACATGCACAAGCCTTACTCAAAGTCATTTCAGCTTATTGAAACTGCTGCCAAAAATGCAAACCCTGTTTATCCTCCACAAATCTGCAAACAGAAATATTTAAAGAGCATGTCGGTGTCTGAACTGCTCAGCAGTAAATATCCTCCAGCCCCAAAACACACAGGCAGAACAGCACAGACTTCCCTGACTGTGTCCTGGCACAGTAGGTGTGCCTGACTCCTCTGCAGCTGCCCACTTCGGGCCATTCTGGAGGGAAGTGCTGGCACACACAGACTGGCACTGTGGCAAGACTGCCTGTAAAACTTCTCATAAAAGCAAATCAGGCAGCTGGTTCTCCTGAGCCTGCTGAACAAGGGCTACTCTAGCCATTAGATTTCCATTCCTATTTTTGATTTCCACGACACAGAGATATAACCTTCAATGGGCAGCCGGGGTCTTCACTCCTAAGGTTGTTCTTCTACAGCCTGCTTCTCCCTCCTCACCAAGCAAGATTACCCCAGTCCTGTCTTTTATTTGCCCAAGACTCTAGGGATGGCCTTAGGCAGCATGCTGCTGCAGAGCTGTGCTCAGGAAAACACGTCTGTGGCCAAAGCAGCCCAGGAGGGCCAGGGTGACCCACTCCCACCAGCACTGGGACTATATCTCTAGGAACACAGAATGTGGCTGGAGGCCAGCTGGCAAAGGTAGAGTGAGACAGTACAGCCAGAGTCAGGACCGGCAAAGGGAGGAGGAGGAGGAATTAACTTGCAGAGTTTTCCACTAAGACACTACAGTTTCTTCCTCTTGAGTGACAAAGTAGCACATTCAGACTCTTGTGTAATAGCCTGCTTCCTTCAGGACTATGATGCCAGCAGCCCAAAGGAAACCCCTGGGCTTTCATCTGCACCCCCTGAAGCTCTGGAAACGCAGGTGAAGGAGTAAAGGAGAAAACAGATCTGGCATTACCCAAACCTCACCACACCAGGTTCGGGGACAGCATTCCACTTCCAACACAGCACCAGCCACGGGCAGTCCTGCTGTATGGAGCAGGCAAAGGGCTTCCATGATCCTTGAACCTGTCAGGATCAGGCTGTGGCTGTCACCAACTCCAAACACACCTGCCCTTGTTCTCCAAACACGCAAATCCTCCCCAGTTCTGACCACTCTGAAAACAACCCCTTTCCCACCATCTCCCTTTGCATCAAAAACACTCTGGTCAGTCAATCAAGGAAACAGATAACAAAAAGCAAAATCTCAACTAATCTTCATAGCTGAAGAAAGAGCTGATTGTTCTGTTTCCCTCCAAGCCTGCCCTGTATCCTGCCCTTCCCTAGTCCTCCTCACACCTTCTTCCCTTTATTGCCGGGGAAAGAAAATCCTGGTCTTTGGGCTGTTTTGTTTAGCAAATGAGGGACATGCAAAGCAATAACCCTGGGCATTTGTCAGGAGAGGTGCCTCTGTGTCTTCTAGGCACTTTAGGCACCGAGAGCAGCAGCCCAGAAATACTATGATCAAGGGTGGATTTAAGTATGGGCACATGATGCATCTTCCTGATGAAGACAGAGCCACAGGACACCTGCAGGAAGCAGAGCTAGCATGGCATTACACTGGAACTTATGTTCAGGTTGTATTAACTTCCACAGAGTGGAATCATAAAGAAGGAAATCCCTGAAGTTTTCACATTGTGTTGGCAATGGTTAGGGAAGGCCTAAAAGGAATTGACAGGAAGGACAGGGAAGAATTAGGCTTCATTTAGGTACAAGTTGTATTTGGGAGGGGGAAGGTGGGAAGTAAACTAAAATTTGTTGAGTGCAGTTGCTTCCTGCCCAGACTTGAGAGAAAGTCTTCAGTGTAAAAAGAGATAAGAGCAGAGTCCCTTGTCCTCACAGCAGGTCATTCCCACAGGGCCACACAGTGTAGGTGATGGGGACACATGAGTAGGTTAGTTCCAGCCCATCAGCATGGCACACAAGGGGAAACCTGAAAGCATTAGACAATCTCCCAGAAAGAGCTGCACACACACATTTCCTTGCATAGGGCAAACATTCCTGCTCACAAAGCACAAAATTTTTCCCACTTCTCCTCTGGAAAAGCACGTCCACACAGAAAAGGCAGCCCAGAACAGCCACACCAAAATTATTCAAGGATAATAAATTGGTCAGTTGCATCTCAGCTGAATGAGAGCCAAGAAAACACATATCCCTGCAGAGCTCTGACAAACCATCTCACAACTAACAGTCACCACAGACACACTGATGTTAAGGCTGCAACCCTGAACTGAGACTTGAGATCTACTACATGCTTCCTGCATGACCTAGTGCAAGACATGAGCTCTGGATTTCTGAAGTTGTTCAGCTCACTATGAGGCTCACAGAAAGCTTTACCCATCTGTGAGAAGAGGATAATAATTCCCCCTCTGCCTCTCATTTCACTTGTTTATTTCAACGGTAAGATAGTCAGGAATGGGCCTGCCCCTCCTTATCTTCTACATACAGCACCTTCACAATGAAGCCTTGATCTCAGCTTGGAACGCCCAAGTGCCATATTAATAACAAGTGATAGAAACTTAATTCAGCAAAGCAACCTAGTTCTGTAACTGGCTTAGAAAGAAATCCTCCAAGCACAGCAAGACCCCTACATTAAAACCACTAAACTGCCAAATGAGAGGACAAACAGGGCAAGCAGAAACACAGAGGATAAATCAGACATGAGCAGCATTTTCACAAGTGAATAATATTCCAGAGACAGAACTGGATATGGATGCTACAAACATCCCACTTGATATCCTCATTTTAAAGGTGTTACTTCAATACAAGCATTTTTCAATCTGGTCCTTGGGCTGATTTTGACCTGTTGGCTCCAGGGTGATCTGTGTTCACCATACCAGATGGACAGACAGGCAGAGAGCAAAGAGTCCCCAAGAATGAGGAAATCTGAGGCTGGGGAGGAGCTGAGTGTGCTCCGGGCTCAGCTTTGCTCTGATAAGTTTATCAAGCACTGCCGGCTGCTAACTGTCAGCCGGCAAAGTGGGCCTGTTAGGGAGGAGGAACAGCTCCCAGGGCAAGATAGGACAGCCCATGCCTTATCAGAGTGCCTGAGCCAAAGAGGGAACTGGAGAGTGAGCACTTCCAACCACTTCATCTGAACAACAGACAGATTGGCAGGAAAGGCCTGTCAGCCCTTCGCTTCTGCCACAGAGGCATCAACAGGGAGCCCCCATCCACACAAATAACCTTGGTAAGTGCAGCATGAGAACTGCAAATATGAACATACGGGCCTAAGGGAATGCCAGGGGTAGACTTTCTTAGGAACATTGCACAGCAGGGAGAGTCAGATTTACAGCAAACAATTCAGATGTTTACTGAGCAAGCTGCTCCTGTTCAGTGCCCAGAGCAGCACTTCTCCCCCACACTACCTTCCCTAGGTCTGTGAGAGGAATCTAGCACTTCAGAATAACACTTGTCACTAAGTTTTGGTGTATAGTTAATTGCTTCGTTTTCCCTTTACTGCTTCCGGAAAAAAAAAAGCCCCAAACAACCCAACCAGTAGAAACACCTAAGTGAACAGAGGAGAAAAAACCTGACCATTCCCATTTGAGCTGCAAGAGTGTGGGCCAACAAATGACCATTCACACTACTCCTAGGGCAGCAATAACCAAATCAGTACAGCTCCAGATCATAGCAGATAGACTCTCCTACATTTGGATGAGCTCCCCTGGACCTGTGCAAACTCCCTGTCCAGATACCTCAGCTGTGACAGAGAGGGTAACAGATTCCCACATGACACATCCTTGGTTTCTGTGCTGAGAATAGGCTGTGCAGCATAGAACCATTGTCAGATCAGCAGCTTCAACACTCTGCATTGCTTCAGTCTGTCACACCACGCTGTTACCAGGTCACTGTGCGTTTAGACCATAGGGGCTGCAGTCATCCTGCCTCCCGCCACCACTGGGTCTCTGGCTGGGTTCAAGCTGGTGGCTTTTGTCCTGCCTGTATCAGGGGATTTTACTGAGAGCTGGCCCCAGTGTAAGCCCTGACCTGTGCTGGGAGGATGTGTTCAGACTTGGCTGCCTGGGTGTAAGTGCTGCCCCAACCCCTTCATGGGATACAAAGCAGAAAACCCTCTGCAGCAGCAAAGTAAGCCAGGATAACTCCAGTGTGAGCTAGTCATTCAAAGGCTCCCTTTCTGACAAGTAACATATCTAGGAATCAATTTAGCTCTTCCTAAAGCACCTATCTAGAGTAGGACAGAAGTCATGCCTTCAACGCACCTACTTTTCTCCCTGAAGAGAAAAGGAGCCTCATATCTCCTGTAACTTTAGATGTCTCCAGATGAGTCACACCCCTGTGGTTTCTGCGCCACTCTCAAGCCAAGTTTCTCACAGCTGTTTCTGTTCCAATCCATAATCTACTATTCTCCAGGCCATGAATAACCTCTAAGCCATTTTAATTCTTCTGTGCATTAAGGGCTCCTAAGTCAAGTTCTAAGTACAACAGCCATGTTCAGCACTGGCTGACACAACTCTGAGGTTCAAGGCTTTCTCATGAAGAATAAGGAGTTAAAAATAACTCTACCCCATTGATTCTGCCTTCCTCTTGAATAATTTTAAAGCAGTGAGACTTTATCTTACATCCCAGACCTTTCTATATTAGGAGCTTTGGTGGGATTTTTGGCAGTGGTGAAGTCCACTGGTTTCTTTTCTTTATAAAATAAAAATTATCTCTCGTCTCAGTTGAGGAAAGGGAAGTCAGAAATGATGGAGCATTCCTGTTCTTGAAAGGGCTCCATCCTGAGAGCGTGAACATGGTGAACCAGTGTGTCAGTCACACATCCCTACCCAGTTCCTTATTTAGATCCAGCCTGGAGTAGCTTAACTGTAAATCCATCAGGCTTGGTGGATACCCAGCTGTGATAGCACCCAGGGAAGAGAGTCCAGAAACTGATACAGTAGCATCATGGAGAACACCACGTAGGAGACTCAAAACTCAGAGAAGAAGGATTGCGTTCCTGGCTTTGACACTGTCAGCTGATCTGAACCAGCCACTATCCCTCCCCATGTCTCAGGTTTCCCATTTGCAAAGTGAGGACAATGACACAGACATGCTTTGAGATCTATGGATAAGAGCAAGGTAGAATTGCTGCGCCAGCACTGTAACCTTATACTGGAGTGGCATTGTGAAAGCATCCCACAGAACATGCAGAAAGCATCACAGGGAGGTCAGCATTGTCATCTGCCAACCTGCATTTATCACTTTAAAATACTTGCCCAAATTTGAATATGCCAACTAGAAATGAAACTCAGGTCACCTGGACTTCCAATCTTGTTTGTTAACCAACTTTCTATTTTACATCCTTGAAGTACAACTAATTAGAACGTCCCAAGTTAAAACTCTGTTCTTAGGAAAGGTATCATGTACTATTGGTAAGAGTTTAGTTTTGAAAGATGCTTATAAAATTATGCACAAAACTCATTTTCTAGTGCCTTCCGTTAAAGGCAGAGCTGACAGAGCAGAAAGCCTTGGGTTTCAGAGTGAATGTGCATGGGACAGCTGAGGCTTCCCATCTTAACTGCAGCTTAAGGAAACAACTAGCTGGGAAGTCAGAGAGCTGTGTCCACATGCCAGCCACACAATGCTACAGCAGTGGTGCTGCAGACTCAGAAATACTAATGATACTTTGCATTTGAATAGCACATACTGCCTGAAGATTTCAGAATGCTCCACAAAGATGGAACACCTTATCCCTGTTTTACTGCAAGGAAACTAAGGGCCAGGGAGAGATAAAGTACCTAGAGGGTGTAGAGAGAGTGAGTAAAAGATCTAAAAATGAACCAAAGCATTTTAGCTCCCAGTTCTTATTTCAGTCATTAGGTAGTGGACAAAGTTCAGTCCTGTTGCAATATAAACAGCTTAATAAGTTATACCAGTGGAATTTGGTGTGTTCTCTCCAAATATACAGGCAGATGACTGGCTTGGAGCTCTGGCACACCTTTGCTCACACTATACCTTGCTACTGCAAGTCTGGAAGCAGGCACTACATACTGTGACCTATTTCAAGCCAAATTCCTATTTTCTTAACCATGTGCTCCCACTGAAGTGAGCACAACATACAACAGTCAGCAGGATTTAGCCCCGAGCCAGCAAGTTTTCTCACAGCATCACTATAAATTTTTCAGGATATACAACACAAACCTTGCGGTTTTCAGGATCAATAATTTATATTTCTGAGGCACCATCTCCTCAGCCTCACTTCCTCAATCCCTAAGTCCCCAGCAATCTTAGCTCAGAAGGGAATGTGACTCAGGCCTTCAACTGAAGGGTTGTCATCTGCAAACCTTGAAGACTGGATGTGGCCATGGTTTTATCACTGGCCACCAGCTGCCTGTATTGCTCCTGCCTCCTCCCCAATGATTCAGCAAATCTTCTCCAAGAAGAAAAACAAGCACATAAATGAACAAATCACAATGTCAGATTACAAAGAGGAGCGGGGAAAAGCTGTGGCTCCAAGAAGGGATTAAAAAAACAATGAAGCTGCAGGATCCAAGGCCTGGCAAAGAGAGGTGAGCAATAATAATGTAGAAAGAGGGTTGTAATTTGGATTCTTTACACTGTGAAACATTGCTAACAAAAAATAACACAACATGGAAGGAAATGAAGCACATTCTGCCTTCTGCTATCTGGGCATTGCACAGGGCCGATATGGATTTTTACTGGTATAGATGAGAACAGAATAGTCAATTCTGGTTAACTCTGGAACAAAGTTCCACTAAGCAAACTATTTGCAGGAGTTTCTGCTCCCTGTAACCAAGACTTTCAATAGTTTGGAAGCCCACTGTCAGGCACTTCAAACATCACTGTTCCCAAAATGAAAGTTCTGTAAGTAATTCTACCCAAAGCATGGCAGAAAGCAGTTAGAATGGATGTTTTAACTTCTGACAGTTTTGGCCACGGTATCACATTTATATATTATAGGTCTTTCCCATAATCAGCTTTGTTTCCTGCTGTAACCAGTCCTGAGTGAAATACAGTATGAACTTTACAGTCTATAGAATAGAAAGTAAAGATGGAACTTCAGCCAGACCATAGTTAGGAGATGGAATATTTCTCTTAATGGCATTCAGCCCTGACACTCCAGAGCCCAGCATTCCAAGAATGCCATGAAATCCTAATGAAAATGAGAGAGAATTACAGTTTTTAGGCTCAATAGGGGAGACCTTGGCACCATGTTCGAGTATTTAAAGGGTGGCTACAAAGAACACAAAGACTCCCATTTTAAAAGGGTTCACATGGAAAAAAATGTTGAGGGGTAATGGCACAAGTTTTCCCAATGAGAACAATCATCCACTGGAATAATCTCCCTGTGGAAGTGGTGGATTCCCCAATGTTGGACACTTCTAAGACTTGGCTGGACAGTGTGCTGAGCTGTCTTGTCTAGACCATGCTTTTGCCAAGAAAGGTTGGATGAGATTATCAGTAAGGTCCCTTCTGAGCTGGGATTCTATGATTCTATGAAAACGTGGTATTACTGCACTCTACAGGCTGAAAACAGTGAATAGATAATTCAGGTTTTTTAATCACAATTTCTAAACCATGCTCATCTCTGGGAAGGGAGTCTGGCTCATGGCTCCTGGGTATTTGGGGCTGGTGATCCTGCTTCTGCCCCATCCCAGAGCTTTCACAGAATGAACACACTCATTGCCCACCCTGCTGAGATGAGCAGGAGGAACGACACTGGCTGTAACACTAACACACAAAAACAGACACGCCATCAACACTAACTCAAGGACACAGGTTACTCAGGGCTCAATGATCCCATTGTTTTTTGGTGCTAGGTGGGAACATCTGCAGCCATACCAAGGATCTTGTGTGCACAATGCCAACTGAGCACTTCCTTACTTCCATTACAGTTTCATTGCACAGATCTGCCCAGTGTGTCTTGTGTCCAAGCAGTTTACAGATGGTTTCTTGCAGTGGCAATCCAGAATGTGTCAGCACCACTGCTGAGCTGTTTTCTGGAGCTGCTTCTTCTCTGCATCCTTTTGGCCGTAGGTCTGAGGGTCTGGCTTCTTGTGCATCCATCATCACAGCTGCAGCTGTATCTTTTTGTAACAAGCCATGGCAGCTGTAGATTCTTCCTCATAACCCCGCATATTTTCTCACTAAAGGCGTTTTCCCTCTGGGAGTAATTTTTCTTGCTGGGAGTTTTATTATGTCTCTGGGTTGAATCATTTGTCTTGTTTGTGTGTGGTGTCAGTTTGCATGTGTCAGAGTTGAAGCTGCTCAGCAGGGACATGGGACAGGAACAGGGCACAGTCGGGAACTATCCCCCGACCTCTAAAGCGGTCAAACGCAAAGGATGGAAAAGCTTGAGCCACTGGGATGCTTTCTGGGTCAGAGGCAGAATATTTCTGCCTAGCTCGAGTGGGAAAAGGGCAAAGAAAGGAACGCCCTATACGCCCAGTGAGGAGTTACCGTGCTGGGACGGTACAAACTGGGCTGGGAGCGCGGCCGTTGCTCAGAACACGATCGTTGCGGTGGTGCTGCCGCCCGGTGACGAGCAGTCGGTGCCGCAGCCCACCCTCTCACTTTTCCACAGGCGGAAGGGTTGTCAGGGAGACCATCTGTCACTGTGCTACTCAGCGCACTGTCACCAGAAGCGTGCCTCTCAACCATACAGAGCCAGTAGACTACTCACCAATGCCAGCTCCCCAGCCTTGTCACCCCTAAGTCCATTTATGCTTTTGAACCAAGTGGAACCCTAGTCCTTCCTCTGTAGCGAGCGCTGGCACATAAACTGCCACAGCACCCGGTATTTGCAGCCTAACCTTCGGCTGTGTCCAGCCAACACATGATGGAAACACTGCCTCTAAAACCTCCAGACACTGGAGGGACAGAGCTAAAGCGAAGCTGACCCTGGCTGGATCAAACACAGCAAACACACAGCGCCGCGCCCTCCCCGCCGCCGGCGCCGCGGACCCGCGGGCTCTAGGACCCGGGTCTCAGCGGCCTGCCCCCTGGTCCGCTGCCGAGGGCCCCGCGGCTGCCGAGGCGCCGCCGCCGCGGAGGGGGCGAAGGGGCAGGAGCTCAGCCGTGCACCCCCGGCCCGGTGCAGCAGCGGGGGAGCGCCGAAACCGACGGCAGCGTTGGGGGTGCCGCGGCGGGAGCGTGTCCCGATGCCCTTCTCAGGGGCGCCGGGCAGCTTCTCCGCCAGCTGCTGCTGGTGCCCGGCGCCTCTGGGAGTCCTCTGGTAACTACCTGGCTCGGCAGCGACCGAGAGGAGCGGGCGTGCGGCCGGCGGGGTGCCGCCGGGAGCCAACCGGGAGCGCGGGCGGGCCGCGGGAGTGGCGGGGCCGAGCGGCCTCTCGCTGGGCTTCGGCGGGGCGGCGGGGCCGGAGCCGGCGGCCTGGCAGGGGCAGGCGAGGCGGACGTGCTGCTCCTGTGGCAGCGGCCTGTCAGACCTGATGGTGACCCTGCAGCATTACAGAACTGAGGAGAAGCCTTCAGGGATTTGCCTTGAATAAACCAGCAAACACGGTCTCTGAGGAACTCCCCCGAATGAGGTCTGGGTGAAGCTCCAACCCTCGATAAGGCTGCGTTTCCTTTCATTGACACGTGTGTTCTATATGTGTTCAACTGCACTTATGTCTTTGCGTATACGTATGGATTGGCACATGCGTATCCTCAGTGACATAAGAAAGTCTTGCCCATGGGAAAAGAAATTCTGGTCCTTTGACTTAAAAATCTCTCAAAACTGTACAAAGAACTGTATAGCTGAGTTCTTCCATTGGGAAATCTATAATTCTTAAAAAGCAAGGAGATCTGTTGCTTTCTTAAAAATTGGTATAGTTTCTTTTCTTCACTACTTTGATGAGCTGTTTTAATTACTGAGAATAATTGTTTTAATGGAAATGGCTCAACCAGTTACCTTCAGAAGTAGCTAGAGTTCAACCAATCTTGTGAAGTTCCCAGTGCGTTTTAGAAGATAATTTCTTTACTTCTAGCTATGTAATATGCCTTATTTTCTCCCCCCCGTAAGAAATACAGTTTGATGGTCATGTGGGTTTTTTCCTAAGTTACACATTTTGTGCATTAGCCTTCTTAAAAATATTCATTGAACTTTTATCCCCATGTTGGAGTTGCCCTTGGTTGTTGTTGTTTTTTTCCTAACAGACAGCATTCTGGTTTGGAATTTATTTGCTTTACTGGATTTGATTTGGATTTTCACCCCAATTTCACCACCCATTTGGATTTTCATCAGCTGTCTCATTGCAAGAACTCTCCCCCCTGTCATTGCAAGAACTTCACCCTGTTTCTAGTAAGCGAGAACTGTCATTCATATACCAAATTCTCCACTGAGGTTCTACCTGTCTGCTTGGTGTCAAATGTGATGCTGACTGCACTTAAGAGAATGCTGTCGTAGTGCTTCTAGCTTCACGACAGTTCCATTACTTTCCACCTGGCAGGCAAATCACCACATGTCCCCATGATTTTAGTTGCATAGTGCAAATGGAAGTTATTCTTGTGTGACATCTTGAGAGTAGCATTCCACAGCAAATCTGACTAACCTACTTGCTTGGCTGGTTTGGAACTGCCTAGTTTCTGCTACTTGCAGGCAGACAGAACAGGTTTACTTTCTCCAGAAAACTTCCTGCAGATGGCTGAAATTATGTTCTACTTTTACAATCCATTAAATGATCAGTGTGCTGCAGGCTAGTAAGAAGCTGAGGGGCTGCTCTTTCTGGGGCTCTTGCCTTGCTAGTGCTGTAGGTTTTTCTGGAAATCTTTAAGCATAAACTATTTTCCTACTTTCTCTGTGCCAGTCATTGTAATTTTGAAGGTCTTGGTCCATTTTTTTACCAAGAAAATATATATATTTAGCTAGTTTGAGAGCTTACATGAAGTACATTGCCTCTCATTCTGTATGGTTGTCTTGCAAGCAGGCTGTACTTTGGCCTTGTGAAAGCATTCAGAGATGGCAGGTATGCTACACTGAGTGTAGAATCTCAAACTTGCCCAGGCAGTGGCCAACCTATGCCACATTGGTATCAAGATATATATTATATTGGTTTTTTTTTTCTTTTTGGGGAAGTAAGGAACTTGACATAGAATCAGCAATAATTAGAAATAAAGTTCAGGAGTCCACTATTTGTGCCTGTGCCAGCCTCTAACTGCAGAGACACGCTGTATCCTGCAACAGGGTACTAGAAACATCTCATTGCTAAAAGCTGCCAACAGGAATCCCAAGTTTTAGCTAGACAGCATCTAAGCCAATGCATTTGCAGAACACCTCTTTAGATACTCTATTGTCTTATTAATTTGCTGTGACCTTTCTAATTTTCATCTTTGTATGCTTCTTGTTTGAGAAAATGGGAAAATAATTGCAGGCAGCATGTTATAAAGGGAGGCAGCCCTTTGTGTAAAGAACTGTATGGGTTTTATTGTGTTCAATATTTATTGCAGCATTGAGATTATATTAAATGCTACAGAAATGCCCTTTTTTTTTTCTTCCCCAAACATTTTAAAATCCCCAAAGTTAAAATTTCAGGTTTTTTTGTGGCTATTTTCATGCAGAGGCTCTGGGCTTGGATTCCACCCTGCGTGGAATTTTTGCAGCTGTTAGACTTATTCGGCCTAAGACCAGCCCAGAACTTTTTGAGGATTTCTCTTTCAGGAGGTATACTTAGAAATTGTCTGAGGAAAAAGCTGTCATTGCAATTGGGAGGATCTGTGCAGAATCAGGCTGTGTTTCTTTGCTGTTTGAAAGAATGAGTGTGTTTTAAAAGCTGGTATTCTCCAGGGTGGCAGAGGGGCACCACAGAACCAATACTTTGGTTTGAATGAGTTGAGTGTATTCGTATTAACTGTTTTATACCTAGTGCATGGAAGGGAAGAGGAACAGGATAAATGACAACTGCATTAAAGTGGAAATTAAGTACTTTTAAGTGGCAGAACTAGATTCTTCTGAGGGAACCAGAGAAATGAGGCCCCATTTTTGGCAGTCTCGTAAAGCAATCCAGATATTTAGAAAGAAAGAAAGTTATGGCTCAGTGCAAACTACTGAGTAGGCGTTATTATTGGTATTTCTTTCAATAAAGAGTTTTGTTTCTTTAGTATGGAAGTTGCTTTGAAGTTATTTTCACTGGGTTTGTATACTTAGTCTGTTATGGTATTTCTTGATACATAAGCAGTCAGCTTTGAGTTTATGGTGTTACTAGTTGAAATGTAGTTTCAAGTGGCATAGGGTTGGATTTGTGTTTGGACAATGAAGTTATGATTATTTCTAGGTAGATAAACTATGGAATGCTGCTGTTACCTGTATGAGGGAAAAGGCAGTATGCAAGAAAAATCATTAAGAGATGTTATTCCCTTGCATGGAATTCTCACTGTATTAGCTTTTGGTGAGAGGCTGCATATGCTGAGTGTATAGGTACAAGTTTTTGATTTGGACCTGAGGTGCCATCTGCCAAACTGAGCAGCTGTGGGCCATGTAACTTGTAAGTGGTCCTGCATGTTGATGCGAGGTTCAGAGTAATAGTATGCTGGGATAAAATAATGTGTTTTATCACTATTCATGCTTGTACTTTGCTCAGATCAACCTATCATAAAACTCACAGTCCAACTGTGAGTCCAACAATTCCCTAACCAAAAAGTCTCTCCCTATCATTTTTTAAAGCTTATTTTAAGACTTTTTAATTTTAACCCCAAGTTACTTAATTGAACAGCTGCTGAGCGTGACACCTCAAACACCATGGTAGAATTGACAGCAAAGGATGATGCTGTGACATGGAATCATAGAGAAGGAGTTAAGTAGCTAGTAGAAGGTGCAGACCCACAGGCAGAACTGCTGCCAGAGGCTCCATTGTGAAGCTATCCCAGGTGTCAGTATGTTGGAAACTGCTTATTGAAGATCCAAAAGGGTCTTAACTGTAATAAGCTTTAGGTTCTACATTGTCCGAATTCTTTAACGTAAGGCTATTGCTTAACAGAATTCCTCAGCAGTTCATCGCTAGCTGAATCCAGCTGGGATCAGCATTAATACAGAGTTACTCTTTGGTAGCTTCTACTGCATAATGGGTGTCTTTTGCCCCCTTGTGTCACTCTTCATTGAATTGAATTGTCTTTTAACACTAGGGAAGCTTTTAATGAAATTCAAACCTCAAAGTAGAGTCTTACTATATTACCTGAAGTTACTATTTGGTAATAATTGCTGTAAAGAAAGATAAGATTATATACCAAATCACATCATGTAGTAACCTGTTACAGTTTACTACATAGGTGGCTGCAGTCCTTAGTAATACACAATATCACAATACAGTTCATTACAAAACATAAAAGCAATTGAAATTACTGAAAAAATTTGTCTAAACAGCAGTTGTGTAACATATGGTTAACCCAGACAGAAGTTGTTACTCTAGCAAAACACTATAGAATCATAGAATCCCAGACTGGTTTGTGCTGGAAGGTACCTTAAAGCTCATCCAGTTCCAACCCCTGCCACAGGCAGGGACACCTTCCACTAGAGCAGGTTGCTCCAAGCCCCATCCAACCTGGCCTTGAACACTGCTAGGGATGGGGCAACCACAGCTTCTCTGGGCAACCTGTTTTAATGCCTCACCACCCTCACAGGGAAGCTATTCACTGGTTCATCTTTAGCCATAGTACTTGACTGTAATACTGGTTTCAGCTCCTACTGAAAAGTTTGAAAGGCAGACCTCACATAGTCAGAATACTTTTGGTCACTGTGCCATGGTTTGATTCCCAATGTAGGGGTTCAAACCCTACTGCAGGGTTTGTGTCCCAGGGCAAGCATGGACTACGTTTACTTTCTGAAGAGGTAGAGAACAATAGTGTGTACCTGTGTAAAAGGAGAAAGCAGAGGGCAGAGCTTCACGCGCTTGAAGGTGCTGCTGGTTTGTGCTGTGTTGAAGTCATACAGGTGGCGATGGTGTAAGGCCCAGCTGTGATGAAGCAGGCTGGTGCTGGTTCACAGGCCAAGGACCCTACTCTGTGCTGCCTGACATGTCTGCTTCATTAGAGCAAGAATACTGAGATGAGCTCTTATCCCTTACCGGTGAGGCTTCACCCTCCTGGCCAGCTGCTGTTAAACATGGCAGAGCCCATCAATCTGTGAGGTGACTGCAGTTGAACATAGCAGAGCCCATCAGTCTGTGAGGTGACTGCGGCTGAACATGGCAGAGCCCATTAGTCTGTGAGGTGGTTGCACTTATAAAGCTTCTGGGCTGTGTGGGAGCAGGTTGACAGTACCATTCTACGAGCCTTTACTGCTGCAGCAGCATTAAGCCTGACTCCCAGCGCAGAGCCCGCAGACGGACGCAGAGCTGGCGAAGGGGTTCGCTCCCGTTACGCAGTCCCCGGGACTACAGCTCCCGGCGGGCTCTGCCGCGGCGGCGCATGAGTGGCTGAGGGGCCGGGGCGGGTGCGCGGCGGCCGTGTGGCGGGATGTGCGCGGGGAGCTCCCGCCGCTGCTCCCGCGCGGGCCGAAGCCGCGTACAGCGACGCTGGAGGGGTGAGGCCTGCGGCTGGGCGTCCGCATGGAGCTGAGCGGCGCAGAGGCGGCCTCCACACGGTTCCTCGGCCTCACTCAGCGGTAACCGGAGCGGTGGGGGAGGTCGGGGCCCGAGCTCGGTTGCGGCGCGGCGCGATGCGGTGCGGGCCCCCGCTGTCGATGGCGGAAAGGCGGCGCTGGGCCGGTGGCGCTGAGGTAGCGGAGCAGGGGGAGCCCGGGCTCCCCTCAGGGGCTGCCGCAGGTGGCGTGGGCGGGGCCAGACGGGCGCCCTCAGGGGCTTGTTCAGCGTTAGCGGTGCTGAAGGAAGGGGAGCGGCGGTTGCCTCATGGCTGGTACCCGCATCTGCCTCCTCAGTGACAGTCACGGAATGGTTGGGGTCGGAAGGGGCCTTAAAGCTCATCCAGTCCCAACCCCTGCCATGGGCAGGGACACCTTCCACTAGAGCAGCTTGCTCCAAGCCCTGTCCAGCGTGGCCTTGAACACTGCCAGGGATGGGGCAGCCACAGCTTCTCTGGGCATCCTGTGCCAGCGCCTCAGGACCTTGACAGGGAAGAGCTTCTAATAGCTAACCTAAATCTGCCTTCTGTCAGCTTGAATCCATTTTCCCTTGCTCTTTTGCCACATGAATAAAGGTTTATCTGTATTAAAACACTTTGCAATATAAGTAAATTACAAATTACTACACCAAACTAGTATGAGCCACTGGTAAACTAAGTATTTCAGTACTGGTAGTTCCTCTTAATACGAATAAAACTGGTTTAAAACTGGCATAACTGGAGCAACGATGTTTTCTGATGTAAATCAGGTTGGGTCTGAGGAAGGATGTAATCCAGTGAAGAAAATGAGAAAAGTCAGTATTAATCACAGCATACTTCTTTAAATGAAATGATGTGATATGTCCCAGAATTGACTGAGTGCAGCTGTTGGTAACAGAACAGAGAGCTGAAGAGGTATGCAGGTTAGAATTCATTAGGGAATATGTGCAGTAATGCAAATAGCCTGATAATGTAAATCATACCTGTGCATAAAGAGATGCTAAGATACTTAACTTTCATGAGGTTCTCTGTGTAGCATTTACGTTGGTGTATGGTTTTGCTGTAAGTGCTCGATGTGGAGCAGATGACAAGTATGATACGAAGCAGAAGTGTGACATGAAGTAGTTAGGTTGAGAAGCAGCAGAGGTGAGCTATTTGGTATAATTCCGATTTTTAAAAGGACTGCTGTTGTATTTGAAAGTTCGGTATGTTTTAGGTACTTTGGATTGGGACACAAATGGATGAGAATATTAATACTAAACCGTTATTGTTTTAATGAACATTTCCTGCTTTTTAAACAGCGAGAGTAGTGCTGGAAATAAACCTAAGGGCTGTTATGTCATGTTCTCCTTCAACTCAGTAGCCCATATTATGTTACATTACTGTATTCATATATTGTACACCTATATCTGTTTCTTAGTTATACAATGTTTGGGTTTGAATATTCTCCGGATTTTATTTTTTAAAGCTTTTTGTTAGCTACTGATTTTGTTATGCCTGCAGCATTAGTATGCTCAAATCTCAGTATGCTTTTCCTGATGGAGTTTGACTTTCAGCTGAAATGTCACCAAATTAAGGTACAGGACTTAGTTTGTGTTTATGCAGTAGTTTAAAATGCCTTTGCAACTCCCTGGGTTTATCATGCAGGTGTTTCATAAGATGGCATTTTCCTCTGGTTTCATGCATTTTGAGGTTTTTCCTCAAACCAAAAGTAGTTCAGTTTTATAAACCTCAGCTTGCTTTTTCTCCTGCTTTGTGGAGCTATCACATGACTGATTAAAAGTCTGTAAAAATTATCCAGGCAGAGATGGTTCTGTTCAAAGCACAGTAGGCCAGATGCTCTTTGTGGCGACTTTCTAACTTGTTTTATGTTTGTGTGTGGGGTTGTCCAGATACAGACACACAGAACAGTGACATGGCTTTCCCAAGGCTTGAGGAGGTTTGTTTTGCTAGTGACTGTTGTTGGATTGTTTTGATTTTTTTTCTTCCACACTCCTTAAATTGTCATCTTACATACATTTCTTCATTTGATCAAAGGCTGAATTTCAGACATCATTGGCAGCAGTATCTCTCTTGACTGCTGTTTCCATAGCATTCTGCCACCAGTACTGAGTGTGACAAGTGTTCATTGATTGGAATTGCTTTTACAGTGGTTTCTAAGGTAACTAGCACACCTAGCCATAAAAATGAATTTTGTAGAACAAAAGTAGCACATAGAAAAAAAGCTGGCACTACCACGATTACCTGATTTTCCTGTAAGAGTTAAAAAAGAATAAAAAACCTACAATGCCACAACTGTGCAACACCGTGGCATGATTACATGGCGGTGTTCACTCAAAGGCCCAGCAGCAGTAGTGGTTGGTGTATAAAAGTACTGGACATGAAGTCGTCGTGGTGTGTTATCACTTAAGATTTGAACCTGTTTCTAGATGCTCAGACTTTCTGACTTCAGAACAGTTTCTTCCATTGGTCTCTGTTAAGATTGTTTTATCCAATTGATAAGGCTCTGAAAATCCTCAGTGTCACAAATATGAACAGATAGAGATGTGCTGCCACAAACTTTGAAAATTCCATTTTAGGGGCATGTTTTTTTTTCAGGGAGCAACTGGAAGTAGCCTTACTCATGGGAACTGGCTGGTCATTTTTAATTTATGTATCTCTAAGTTTTTAATACTGTTTCTTTTCTCATTGTATTTCTGTTAAATTGTTTATGTTAAATTTGCATCTGAATCTTTATTTAGCTTGTAGTTGTAACACATATATGCCCATTGCAAGGGCAGGAGGCTTAGTGTTTATAGTTAGAGAAGGTGTTTGCTATCTGTTTTGACCTCATGAAGTGATGTGCTTAATGTTATGTGAAGGTATGAGATTATATGTGATAATGCATGTAGATTTTGAACTTCACATGGTAGGATTACTTTTACTTGCTGACAATTTTATCTTTGTTAAGGTTGGTGGGAGAAACATATGAAATGCTTTTCTTATGCTTTTGAATTAAAGTAGGTGTGTAGTTTATCTTTGTGTGTAGTCCAAAAAAAGTCTCTGAAAAAAACCAGTAGCAAGGTACTAAGCATGGGGTTATTGAGCATAGTGCAGTTGTCCTGTTTGAGGCATTAAGTTTATTATAGGTTCTGCTTCCCTTAGATTAAATGCAGATTTCAAATGTGGTTATAAGCTACCATCTGCTTTGGAACTCTGATCAAATTATGACTAAATATTGAATTTAATCTTGGCTTTTTCCTCCAGTCAGGACAGACATTTCTTTTCCTTTGGGGATAATATGAAAGCCAGACTGCAATGGCTGCTGGAGGTTGTGCACATTGTAAGGAGTGCTCCCTGCAGTAATGAGTTTATGCACTGCAAACCTTGTTCTGCAGGAATGATATTTGTTAATGGCAGGGTGTAGCGTTGCAGGAGATGGAAGGCAAGTTACTTGTGTACACTGATGAAGTGTTTCTATTCCAGCTCTGTCTCTGAAGATCTGGGTTGCAGACGTGGAGAGTTTAGCAGAAAGCATTACGGATCTGTGGAGCTTGTAAGTTTATAGAGCTTGTCCTTTGATTTTAGCAGCTTATAATGCAGAGCTTAAATCCTTTTCATTTCCAGGTAAAAAATTGGATCTAGTTCAGAAAAATGTGCTTTCTAAGCTGGACTTGAGAGTTAGAGGGTAATAAAAGGAAGCTTCAGTATAGATATATTGACCTGCGCTAGGAAATCTTTTTACCACCTTGTTCATGAATATTTCATGATAATAGGACAGGAAGCATTATATAAATATTGTGCTTACCTCTAGATTGAGCTTTTTTAGCTCTTATGAGCTGAAGATGGCAAAATATTAGGTTAGTGTTTTATGAAGTACTTGCAATTACATGGGTTAAAAAAAACTGTGTGCCTGCTTGTGCGTGTACTTACATATGTATGTGATTTTATGTGTATGTGCCTTAGAACAGTGGGGGAAGGTTTAAAATTAAAAGGAAGTAGTCAGAATAAGGATATGGAAAGCTGTTCCCTAGAATCTATCACTTATTCTGCATTTTCTTCAAATTTAAAGATTAAGTTGACCCTTCAGTTTTTAAATATCTAAATTTCTCCTCTACTGTGAAACTAGCAGTATATCAGCAGCTAAAATAATGTCACTCTAATGAAGTTAGACGAGGCTCTAATGAAATTACATAAACTTACTGGAGGAAAACAGAATTGGGGAGGGGTAAAGAAGCTAAACTCCAGCTGTCTTACCTGATTAGAGTTATAACTGAGTCATGCCAAATCTGTGGTCAAATTGGTAATAGTGCTGCCGATCCCTTCTGTGGGTAGTCATCTGGTGCTTGGGAGAAGAAGAAACTGTGGTAAGCTTTGACTGCTGATCATATGGCTATTTTTGGAACTAGAATCTCTATCTTAAACTCTCCTATAGCTGATATCTAGCGATGCTGATGGAGCCATTCAAAGAGCTGGACGGTTCCGTGTGGAAAATGGCTCCTCTGGTGAGGTAAGCGGTTAAAGATACTTACAGAAAGCTGAAAAAATGGTTCAGCTTCAGCATTTGATCTAACATTCTCCCAATTCTATTTCAGAATACAGACTACACTCCTGGCACATGGCACAGAACGGATGTGCATTTGGAAAACCCAGAATATCATACAAGATGGTATTTCAAATATTTTTTAGGGAAAGGTAATTATTTTTTCGTGAATGGATTGAAGTTTTAATCAATGAAAGTGCAATGTAGCTTTGAATTGATATTACTTAAATATGGGGGAAAAAAGGACATTATTAAATTGGTATCCACTTTCCATGCTGTACAGAAAAGTTTCTTGTTTCATGTATTTTTAACATGAAGACAGAGGGTTTCTGGAAGTGGCAGAATCCCTGTTATCAAAACCGGATGTTTTGAAACCCTTGGCCTTTAAAGCTGTACATATCTCTTGGGGGTTTTTATACATCTCTATATAAATACATAGTTATTTAGGTAGATGAGTATATATTTTTACATCTGAATACATATACTTACACATCTATACGCGTCTGTGTGTGCGAGCGGGTGTGTGTGTCTTTTTTATGGTTGATAATGCTTCTTGGTTTTCCCTAACAGTTCATCAAAATTACATAGGTACAGATGCAGAGAAGAACCCTTTCTTTCTGTCTGTTGTACTGTCTGACCAAAATAATCAGCGTGTTCCTCAATACCATGCAATACTTTGGAGAAAAACTGTGAGAAACCAATATTTAACTGTTGCTCTGGCTTTATATTGGTTTGCTTGTTTGTTCTGGATACATTTATCATGCACTTTCTGCTTTCTTCAGAATTTCAGTATTTATTACATATTTTTCATTTATATGAAAAATTCTACCATAGTAGATAAAACTAAACTACTTTTGTAGACAGCATTATACTAAAATTTCTGACAGAAATCTGTAATGTCAGATATTTTTTAATTATTCTTACCTTCAACTCTGTTCTTTTTAGAAATATTGCCTAAATTGTTTGTGATTATGTCCTGTGATCAATTTAGGCAATGACTTTATACTGCTTTTAGGATTTTCTTATGCAATGTTAAGAAAGTAGGCAGGTGTGATACTGGATTCACTAATATTGTTTAAAATTGTTTAAATTTTTTTTCCACTTAACATTCCATAAGAGCCTTTTATCCAAACAACTGATTATAAAATTATGCTGTATGCCTGCATGGTTCATAGTTTGTAATGTTTTCTAGTTTCAGCAGTCCTTATACTTAGTTTTGACTACCTTGGCATGTGGTAAAAAGTAATTTTGCATAGTCCATGGCTTTTTACATTCAGTTCGTGGCTTTTTGTTTGCTTGTTTTTCCAAACTAGTAAGTAAAATGAGCACAGTTTTGGTGTTTTTTTTACTTAATTATTTTATTAATATTCCTATTTGAGTATACAGAACAAGTCAGTATGTCTTGCAGTAGCTCCTAGTTTGTTTTTTTTTCTTTATAGGGTACTCAGAAAATATGTCTCCCTTATAGTCCCACAAAAACATTATCAGTGAAATCTATATTAAGGTATGTATTTACAAATAAGTTATCAGTTAAGATATTTGTCTGTATGCCTTTTCCTGTAATTCAGAGCTTGTGTTACATGGTTTTCATGATAGATTTATAAAATCAGTAAAAAACAGTCTTACAAGTCTTAGTCATTGAGGCAGCAAAAAGCTGTTTTAAAGCCTGTTCTGGAATAGACAAAGTGACAACTTAAACCAGAAAAATTCTCAGCGCTATTTTCAAGGGACTATTTTCAAGTTAATTAGAAATCAGGTACTAAGCGGAACTGCAGTGGTTGTGAGGATATACCTTTTTAAATTAAATAGACAATAAACCAACCTAAGGAACCACAGACTTTGACTAGAGAGGTGGTGGTTATGTGACCCTAGCAGGAGGAAGCAAACAGGGAAAAAAAGAATATATATTTCTTCAGTTGATTTTTCTCCATGTAAGTCTTGCTATGGGTGTATTACACACAGTGAAACCAAGAAAACTCCTTCTCATGGTCAGTGTGTATGGGTGTGCTTGTAGTCTGTCCTGCCTCTTTTGTGGCAGAAGAGAATATAAAGTGAGCAAGCCTGACACCAGTACATAAGAGGCTCTTTGAACAATTCCTTTTGTAACCAGTTCTAACTGCAACCAGTGAGTGGTTTAATGTTGAAATGTATACTTGCCCTTCTCTAAAGCAGTATGTCATTTGCATTTCAGTGCTATGAGTCTTGACAAATTTGAGAAGAGCCCAAGGGAAATCTTTCATCCTGAGATACAAAAGGTAGGAGGTAACTACTTTTTTTTATTTTTTTTTTTTGGTTGGTTGGTTCTTAATTATTTTCTGGAAAAATAAGTCATTAACTATAAATGCTACTGGTTTGTTCCAGTAGCAGGATAAGAACAATGAGTAAGGTTACATGATATTATAAAGTCTTTATCAGCTGAACTAGTCACTTCAAAATAAAACTTAAGTATAGAAGGATGTTACTTTTTAATTTGTGTTATCTTTAATACCAGTGTGCTAAAGATACTGTTTTGTTTACAGGATTTACTGGTTCTTGAAGAGCAAGAGGTAAATGTAAACTTACCACTGGTGGCTCATGACCTATTCAACAAAAAAAAGCTTTCTGTTTAAACTATATGCACTGACATGCTTGTGACAACTTAGAAATCAATTGCTGTTGCAGTAAAAAGATACAATATTTCTTTGCAACATAAGATCAAAAATAATTTTAAGCTCCAACTTAATAGATCATAAATAGAACACCAACTTGGTATATCATAAAATTCATAATGTGTGATCAAAGATAAATTTCTGCTACTTCAGCATGGAGTTGGAATGAATTGTATATTCACATGTACAGGATGTATACAAAGGTATGTATATAAAAGTCCTTAGAGAAAACATGATTTTACATCTTTTGGTTGCCTATTTATCATACAATATTTGGTTTTATTTCTCAGGGATCTGTAAATTTTAAATTTGGAATCCTTTATGCTAAGGATGGGCAGCTTACAGATGATGAAATGTTCAGCAACGGTGAGCTTTCTTCTCTCACCTTTTTAGTAATTGTTCTGTTAATCTGAATATTCCTGTATCTTGATTATTTTTTATAGCTGTTCTATTACGATGTGTGCTTTTCTGTTGTAATGTTTCTCCCTTCCACATCTAGAAATGGGAAGTGAAAGTTTTCAAAGATTTTTGTATCTCCTGGGTGACACAGTTACTTTGAAAGGCTGGACAGGCTACAGAGGAGGACTGGACACTAAAAGTAAGAACTCATCTGAAGCAAAAAAGGCAGGGGGGGCTGCAGTATGAACGCTTTTGTTTATTGCATGTGCATATTGTATATATTACAAAAATATGTGGATGCTAAATGCTTTGCTTCACCAGGAAAAAGTCAGGTTGGCTTAAATCACTGGTATGGAATGCAGTTGAAGAAAAGTGTTTATAGGACCTGTATTTTCAAGGTGAATGGTTTCATTTTATATTGGAATGGGGTGAAGAATACCTGATATATTACTTGTTTCATGATAGTAAGGCATCGTAGGTTAGGTGAAGGACATCACAGGTTTTAAGTGTGTGTGTGAATGTGCAGATCAAGTTGCAGACTTTGGTTTGGACCCCTGTAGAACATGCAGACTGAACATTTTCTAGAACGGATCAGAAAAAAAATGACTAAAGGTTTGGTAGAAGGACCTGAAATATCTTTTGATCTTTAGAAAACTTAAAGTTCATATCCCTGCTGAGAATGTTGTTTTCCCTTGCAGATGATACAACAGGAATCTTTTCCATCTATACGGTTTTTCAAGGGCATGAAATCATGTTCCATGTTTCAACCATGCTACCATATTCTAGAGAGAACAAACAGCAGGTATGCGGTTCTCTCTTTATTTATTTATTCTTTTTTTTGTTTTATTTTATTTTTTTAAATTACAAACTCCAAAACTTTTAAAGAAAATAAGGGAATTCTTGCCTATTAGTACTTCAGAAATTCAAGCCTTAAGGCTTCTGCTAAATTTTTTTTCTTCTATATTATAATAATAATAATTATAATGCTGAAAATGTAATGATGTTTGTTAGAAGATAATGCATCACATCAAACTCTGTTAAGGTACAAAAAACAGTTGTGAAGAAGGTCAAAATTGATTATATGAGAAGTGATTGAGGAATCTCTTATTCAGATGACCTGTAGAGCTTCACTGCTGCAATTATCATTACCTCAAAGAATTCAGGAAGGCTGGAAATTAGAGTTGTGTGTGAGTTGTCAGATTACATATGTAACACATAACTCATACTCAGGTAGCAATTCATGTAGCTTGAAAGAAATTCCATGTGTGAGCAAGTTAATGGTAAGCTTTGTGCGTTTACTCTAAAGCACTGCTGCTGCCCTCTCATACATTGATAGGTGAGTTCTTGGGTGATTTTTCAAATGTGCCATTTTCCATTGCTTGAACCTTTCTATGTATTATATGATGGCAAAAAATACTTCATAAGCACATGCATTTACCTCTGCATCACACATCCATAATGATTTACCTAAAATTACTCATAATTAATTGCTTTACTATTTTCTTACTTAAGCAAGAGTTATGTATTACAATAATATAATTAGATTATATAATTATATTGTTGTTTTTTTTATTTCTATGCCAGTTTTCTCATGCTTTTGCCTTGGATTGATGACAGGATCACAGCAAAAACCAGAAGCCAATCAGGACATTTATTAAACAATAACTCAGCATCAGGGTGTTCTCCTTTTATTTCAAGTGGTGGATTTGCTTTTTTGAAATATTTTTTGAAATCTGTGCCCGATTTGTGAATATTAAATATGGAAATTATGGAAAGTATGAGTGCTTTGCTAACTTAATATGCAATAGCTGCTGTTTTAGCAGCTGGCACTGCTATAATTTATATTGGCTTCAGACATAATTTTCGTATCACAATTATTCTGTTTGCAGGTTAGGAACATTGTTTTACCATTCTCTCACAGAACTGTCAAGGTATTTAGATATGGTTTTTAATTCATTTTTAATTCATTGTGTCTGTTTCTCCTCCCTACCCCCTTTATTTTTTATTTTTCCTTTCTTTTCTTTTCTCTTTTTTTTTTTTTTTTCTCCAGGTAGAAAGGAAGCGACACATTGGGAATGACATTGTCACTATCGTGTTTCAGGAAGGCGAAGAGTCTTCTCCAGCATTCAAGCCATCCATGATTCGCTCTCATTTTACACGTATCTTTTTCCTTACATTCTCTAGTGACTTATTTATTTATGAGATTGGTATTACTTTTAATTCTACCCAAAGTCCCTCCTGCATGCTGGTTATGGGAGTGAAAGCTATTTTAGAAAGACAGTTGCATTCTTGCATTCTTTATCTTCAACTGCTTGACTAGGGGTCTCTTGAGTCTGCCTCAGGACTTCTTACATGTTGTTAGGTAATTTTAAGTAATCCACAGCTGGTCAGTGGAGTCCTGAGTTGCCCAGGTAAAGGTATCCAGCACCAATTTAGATATTCCAGCATATCTAACATGCCTGTACAGGTCTGGCAGAGATGACACAGGGCCTACAAGAGATCTGTGTCCCTTTTGGAATAGCAACTGGAGACTAGGTAATATACTCTCAAGCATCCTAAACTGCACTGGATGCTTACATTGAAAAAACTGATTCCCATTGTAAGTCTGTTTTATTGTGCAGTCCCTCAGTGCTGATTACAGCTGCTGGCAAAGGTCTGTTCATTCTATCTGGAACAAACCCACACAGCTAATGAAGTTATTCAGACTTATGTTTTCTTTGACACGGTTTATGAGGACTGAAAACTTACAGGTTGTGTTATAATTTTGTATGGGACCTCCTTTATAAACAGTAGATTGTGTATAGCCTAGAATATTTTATATATTTACATTGATTAATATATTTTACCTTTATTAAATCTGTAATCTGCTGGAGGAAGAAAAAAAGATGTATTAAAAGACATGTGAGTCATTAGTACTGGCTTAACTTCCTTAACTGCATGGCAGATATTTTTGCCTTAGTGAGATACAATAAGCAGAATGATAGTTACAGGTAGGTGCTGATTGTAAACCACAACAGTAACAGATTAACTTCACGCTGAATTTCTGATGGTTTATAGATAAAGGAAAAACATTTTGTATTGTCTTTATGCCAAAGGAAGCTAAATGAACTTAAGAAATTGAAGAGCAATATGGACCTGGATGCAGGTGGCTGTAAACTGGCTCTGAATAGCTGCTTGTTTCCATCAGAAAAATGGAATTCTGAAACAGGCATAAGCTAAGGGTCAAAACAAAACTGCTTTTTAGATGAAATATAACAAAACGATGGAAGATATGCCTGGAATATTCTGACCTGGTGAGATCAATGACATGGTGAACTACATGTGTGATGAAAGTTAATTAGATGTGATGTGACAGCCATGGACTGCAGACAGGTCTGGGTTTGGTTGTAGCTAAGCAAACTAGTTAATTTTTGGGATCTTCACAAAGTACTAGTACAGCTGGACATCACATACTTAAAACCTACTGGAATTTTGCTGGTGAACAGTGTGGTGTTCATCTGTTTTTCTATTAGCCGCGGGACCCTCACTCTTGGAGGTACATGCTGTCCAGGTCTGAGTCTGTTAGGTCTCAGAATCTGAAAAGCAAGTATTTCTGCAGCCTTGTGCCTAGGCTTTAATGAGCAAAGTGGCTTTAACCAGATAAGCTCGTAGTCAGTAGATGGGCTGTCCATGGTAAACACTTACATTTACATTTTACACTGCTGTTTATTTGGGAATAAAAGGAGTAGCAGTAAATAAGATAAATTTACCTCTCTTGCTGTGAATAACTGACTGCTTTTACGAGGTAAATCCATCTTACTCCTTAGTTGCTTCATTCTGCCAGTCTTGACACGTCTTCCCATAGTGCAGTCCATGCAAGATCAATGCTGGATTCCTTGTGGATCAAAAGAACTCAGCAGGTCCAGCTGGCATGGAAGTCATTCTGACTGTTCCCTCAGTGAAAATGAATCTGCTATTCCCAAGATACATATTCAGCTGTAGTAAGGCATTATTATTCATAAAGAAACAAATACTTCATGTACTTGCTGAGTGCACAGGTAAAGTAGAAGTCTACTAGGACAACATTTTGTAGATGAAGAACTGTTTTACAGCTTTTTTTGGAAAAGGACTAGATTTTGCTAGTGCCATTAAAAGCACTGTTCTGTGGGTAGAACTGCAAAGTTCTGCTTTACTTGTTAGTAACAAACTCAGTATGAGTTTGTGTAAAGGAAGCAGAATTTTGCTTTACTGAATAATTCCAAGTGACTGGTTTTTGTTAGACCTATGGGAGTTGTTGTCTAAGACATACCCGGATAATAGATTGCGGTTCTTCTATTTTGAACAGTGTCTATAAAAAAAGGTGCATTTTGATTGTGACTTTCAATATAGATAAAGATTTGTTCTTTCAATAGGCTGAAAATATTTTCAGAAGAAAGTGTTCCTCTTTTTGGGCCTCCCCTTCCATCCCCACCTGTGTTTACAAATCACCAGGAATTCAGGGATTTTTTGTTAGTGAAATGTAAGTCAGTTTTTCTTTCGCTAAAAAAAGTGCTTTCAATGAATGATGCTTAAAATGTAAATACATTCTCCTTGTATGCTCTTGTTCTGTATACAGTTGTTTCCAAGTCTGTAGCATAGCTGGGATGTCAGTTCTACCAAACAGTTCCAGTCAGATTAACAAAAAAACCTGATTTCTATGCAATTATGCTTCTCGGGCTACTAGACAGAATCTGACTTTCTCATCTGCAGAATGTGCAGCCATGTTTAGCTTTGCATTTTCTTAAAGGACTTGTAGACCTGAAGGCATTTGTAATGCTGTTGGATATTTAGGTACAGAAGCTGTGAAGCTGGCAGCCTTGGAAACCTGAAAGTATAAACTTTCCTGAATGCATGCTGCGTAGGTGCCTTTCAGCATCTTTAAAATCTTTTCAGTTCTGTTTTGATTCACTTCCCGTTTTCATTGACCCTGCCTTGCCCTGCTAAATCAGCAAGAAAGAAATCTTTTGGGATCGTGATGATTACAGTTAATGCTTAGCTGACAAGAACTTGACTAATAACTGATTTCACAGATTTAAATTGGTTTAGTACTTAAATTGCTCAGCAGTTTGTCTTGGTTTTTTTTCCTTTCCTGTTACTAGCTAGGTGGTTATTGTACAATTCTCCTCTTGCTGTTTTTCCCTTTTAAACTTAAGAGGTTCACTAAAAAAAGGCAACTCTAAATTACTAAGGGTAGAACAGGTATTTTTATGCAGAGGCAAACTAGAGTCAACGGGAGTTGTCACCATTCATTTAGGTAATGTATATTCTTTTCCATAATATTTTAGTAATAAATGGGGAAAAAGCCACCTTGGAAACCCCAACATTTTCTCAGAAACGTCAGCGCACTCTGGACATGCTGATCCGCTCCTTATACCAAGACCTGATGCCTGATCTACACAAGGTAAATGTAAGTCTTTTCATCCCTCATATGTGCTTTCCTGTCCTCACTAGTAAATGCAATGTTCTGTTTCTTTTAAAAGACTGTAATCCTAATGAGCACTAAACTGCATACACTGGACTAAATGCCAGTTGTCATATAACTCGTTTTACAGTTACATGGAAGTTGTCAGTCATTTCAAGATAGGCCTTTTCATGCATTTGTTTATCCAAATGTGAGGAGAAGAATAACAATGTCATACATTGTGTAAGCTTGCCTGCAGCAGGCAGGAAATTTAGGCTCTGCAAATACAGGCATCAGTCTCGTCACCATAAAAACTGCGCTTACTCATCCTGTTGTGTGTAAATTTGAATCATTTTTACCCTTGGGTAACAATGAGATAACTTCATTTTAGATGATGAAGACATTATTAAGGTGATTCTTAATTAACTTAAAAGAAGTTTAATACTTCTGTAATTAGCAAGGTGCTATCTTTTTTTCCTCACTGCTTATTTCTCCTAGCTAAGTAGGTCCTGCTTGAACTTTTCTGTACATATATTCATGTCTGAGGTCTTTTGTACGATTATATAGAATGTGACAGTGACAAACTATGACAAGTTGGAAAGTAAAGCAGTCAAGGATTGAAAGAATTGCACTATCTGAAAAGCTGTACAGTTAGACTCATCACCACAGGAAAGTATCCAGAAAAAGAAAATTTAAGTGATACCACATTAACTCAACCGAAAAGATTATCAACTTTTGGTTTAGTTAAAAAGTTTTCTGGTTTAGAACATGCTCAACAGAAGATCCTTCAGTGATGTGTTACCAGAGTCACCAAAATCAACACGGAAGAAAGAGGAAGCCCGGCAAGCAGAGTTTGTCCGACTTGGTCAGGTAGGATCAGTTCAGGAGGTATGCACCTATGTTTACAAAGGCCGCATCACTGCTTTTGTTAGAATTTGGTTAGCTTGCAGGGTTATGTCGGAATTTAATGCAGTTCTCTGTGGTCAGAAATAGTTTTGTTATTGTGTTATATGTTTAAGCTACATTCAGGTAAATATGAATAGAAGTATTTATATGTAACACCTGAGGTACACAACATGAGTACAAATATTTACAAAATACATAAGCTAAAGAAAGTTTGAAAAATCATACCTTAGGATCAAACCTAAAAGGTCTTTCTGTATTTCGTGCAGCAGATGGTTTCTGCCTCCAAGCAGCTCTGTCTTTTTCTGTGCTTTGGAGAAGCATAATCTGTCATGGATTTCCTCTATGTGTTTTATTAAGGTTGAATTTCTTAGAAATTGTTTGCTGTACTTCAGCCAGGAAGAAGTTTCAACAGTCTTTTTCCTAAGTCAGAGGTTACCACGCAGCTTTGAACATACCTGATGCTGACTCCAGTCTTCTTTGGGCTTACTGACATTTTGACTCTGAGGAGTAAAACTTCGTGATGATTTAGTCTGGTTTAATCTGATGGTTCATTGCAGCAGAAAAAAGGACAGTGTCTACTCTCATCAGTTCCCCTGTACCTTCCCACTTGTCTCTTCTTGATCCTGGACGAGTAACATGATTCTGCTGCTTATCTTAAAAATACTTAGCAGGAGTTAACAGAGCAGGAAACCAAAACAGAAAAAATGAAACAAAAACTCCCCACACCATCACTTAAACCCAAGCCTCCTCCTTTCCCTCCCATTTTTGTAATCTGAGTTAGTAAGCTAAAGAGTGGAAGAATCTGACAAGTTCCAGGTCTGGGTAATGGAGCCACATGGTTAAGAGCTGGTGCAAAAGAAATCTCAGTCTACTCTATGCTTTGCTCACCCTTTCCCCAACTGGTTGCTCTTGGCAGGTGTAGGGAAAAAAAATGAATAATTTTAATGTTCAGATAAAAGTAACCAATAATTTATTCCCCAAGTTCACCAATTACTTCACAGAAGTTAAAGACAAAAAAAAAAAAACACAAACCAAAACCCAACCAGTGTGTCTTTTGGCTGAGAAGATATCTAGCAGCCCTCTAGTATTTCATGTAGACTTTGTTCAGGATATATAGAATTATGTTTCTTCCCCAATTACTTGAAATGTGACAAGAATTTCAAACTGAAGCTACTTTGTAGTCCCATATTGTCCTTTCTTTATAGTATTTCGCTTGGGTATTGCTGACAGAAACTCAATTTAAACAAAACATCTGTTTGCATTAGGCATTGAAATTGAAAACCACTGTGAAAGGGGATGCCACAGCTAACTTGGCAACCACAAGCTTTTGTAAAAAGGAGGTGAGTGAACCTGTCTGTCTGAGGAGAGTTATAAAAAGATTAAACACTGTCAAGTATGGCATTGCATATCTGCATCTGTATATTTACTTTTGTAATTAGTGCTGTAGCAGCAAAGATGGTATGTGTAGTGTCAAAGTGATTCTGCAGCCAATACCAAATTAACAAAGGATGAGTCTAGAGGCAGAAGCACTTCCCAAGTTAAAGCAAGTGTGGCTACTGTTATATCTGAGAATACTTGATGAAAGTACCATTTTCCACATGCAGTCGTCTTTTAGTTTAACTTCTGCATCAAGTTTAAAACAAAATTCAGTTGCGTTTTTATTTCCTGTAGTCCCAGATTTTGTTCAAGGGCATTAGGGAGTCAGAGGTGCAAACCACGCTCTTCTGCATGCAGCTTATATACAGAAGCTTCAGAAGCGCTTCTGGAATCTGAAACTTCAGCTGATATTTAAATTGGGGGAGGAGGGGCTCTGTACTGGGAGGTAAGTACAGAGAACATGATGAAAGAACAGTCTGGAAGAAAGTTTTAACTGTTCCATGTGCTAGTGACTATAAACATCACAAACTGAGCCATAAAATGTAAGCAAATTGCATATGCATGGTGGTACCTACTTTTTAAATACATAGTTTTTTTGTTTAAGTAAAATACATACTGGGTATTTCTAGGGTTGCACTGAGTATCAGCTGCATGTGTTGTAATTCCAGTGTTTCAGGAATGTGTCTGACACTAGTCTCCAAACTCAGTAAGTACGGAAATCATTTCCTCTGCAAGAAAATTAAGTTTGATATTTCAAATTCAGAAAAATAGACTGTTAGAAACATATCCTGCCAAAAGCATTTACATGTTACTACTTGCCACTGTCCATCACGTTCTGTGTCTGTACGATCTGTATTTCCTGGTGTACTTAATATGTATCCCTTGTGTTACTTCATAGCCTTGGGAATCTCAATCTTTCTGCAGTAATTTTCCTCATGAGGTTGTCTGTGCAGATTCTTGGGGCCAGTCCTTGCTGGTTTCTACAGATGCTGGCATCTTGTTAATAGATGGTTAGTAAACGATCCAGTGTTTTTGTGTCAATTTTTATGTATCTGACCACTTTCTTGAAAATGTATGTTCATAAGCAGTGTTCAGGTGTTTGTAGGTCTTCACCTGTGGGGACAGTTCCCAATCCAAGTAAATTTATTGCATTTGAGTAACCTAGTTGCAAAAATTCTCACTGCACCAGAATCAGGCCATATTGGGCAGTCAGTGTTAATGCAGATTGCTGAATGCTTTGTTATTTCATATGTTGTTTTCTTGACATCTGAAAAGACTCATGAAGTCATATCCAAACTCAAGGAGTATTTAAATGGCTTGTCTGGATTTCTTAGCCCTTGATAATAGTGAGCATGAAACCAAAGGCTTATGTGACAAAGCAAGCCTGCTTTTTCCATAGCAATGATATTGCCAGTTTGACCCCTTGTCTTCTGTGTGTCACATAAGGCCAGCAGTACCAAAAGGATGATGTTAGTTCTTGGTGATAATTCTCAAGCCTTCCAAAGGAAGGTCCCTTTTGGGCTTCAATTGCATAGTGTGATCCATGTGATGATAAAACTCTCCCATGAGCAAGTACTGGCTATGATGCTGTGGTATATGTAGCCATTTTTTCATTGAAAAAAACAAAAACAAAAACTGAGGCTTTTATTACAAGAAAGAAATAAGTCAAAACCAGTGACTAGCAAATTTTAGCAGGTTATTGAATACATGTATGTGTTTCATTTTTAGACGGTCAACCATCAGTGCAAGTATTTGATAAAACTCTCCAAGTGAAGCAGATGCATGTGCTGGAAACGCTGGATCTTTTGATTGCTCGAACAGACAAAGGTAGGAGAGGTGCCTGTTCTTCGTTTCTCTTCTTATTTGAATGTGGCTAGTGCTGGCTATGTATGTCTCATGAGGCAATTGTGTTAGATGCCTCATTTCGAATAAGGAAGCATATACAGCAACTGCTGTTACTTTCTAACAGGCTGGGAGGGAGAATCCCTGAATGCTCATTCATGCTTCCTTCAAGGCAAACCTGAAACAGGTCATGTGGTCTTTTGGTCTTCTTTCAGCCACTGTTGGAACTCGACACTTTGGAAATCTCTTTGAATTACGTTTATTCAGTTGTGCAAACGTAGGGGAAATGACTTAATGCTGTTGAAGAAGGCACCAATGCAGCAGGTATCAAAGATGCCACAAACTTGTTAGGGACTCTAGATTGACAAAAACTATCAATTGCTAGGCAGCCACCACAGACATCCATTATAATCTGCACTTTCCAAGAGCTGGCAAAAAACTGTGAGACTTTCTGAGCAGGTATATCATAATCCTAAGTAATTGTTACAAAGGTTGACAGGACTAGGACTCAGTTAACAGAAAACTCTCCTGATATTCTCTATAAACTCTGTTTGGGAGGTGCTGCTTCTCTTTGTAAGTATTAATTTCAAACTACCATCATATTTTTTTAACTTGCTGTGTCCTGTCTGTCTTCATCCTTCAGGCAAAGACTCTCGTCTCCTTGTCTTCAGACTCAGTGCTGTCCAAAAGGATATAGAAACAAAGCAAATCATAAGAAGCAAATATGACTGCAGAGAGAATAAACTGGAGAGAACAAAAGGTGATTATTTTCTCCTCTGTTAAAAACAGCCACTGTGGTATGATGCTTGTAGTAGCTCCTCTGAGGCAGCTGTAGGTGCTCATCTTTTTATTTTTCTCTGGACAGTCAGTTCACAAACTTCGTTAAGCTTAGATGTGAAAGTAAGTCTGGTGTAGTCCAACATGACATTTTAGAACTCTATGAAAATACCATGGTACTTGGCAATCACTGCTGATGAAAAACAGAGAAAAATAGATACGTTGCTTTCGGGATATGAGAAGAATTATGTGACACTGAATATTTTAAGGTGGAAGAACACTGACAAATCTCCATTAAATAGTAGTGCTTAGATTACTTGGATGTCACCTGTTATAGTAGTAGACATAGCCATTTTCTAGTCTTCAGAAGCAAGCCGCTTTGGAAATCTGGAATCTGCAGAATTTGCCTTTTGTCTTTTTGCAGAAGTTAATGTTATCCTTTTGGGAGGTTTATAATTGTGTTCCTAAGTCATGTATCAAAGCCCTGTTGTACTAATCATTATACAGATAAACAGACGCTACCCCAAAGACTAGATCTGATCTAGAGCATTATTTCCTCAGGCTGCCATTTGTATGCCATTAATACTCACCATGGCAGTGAACTGAGGATTGTCGTGGCTATTCGGAACAAACTACTTCTCGTCACAAAGAAATACAATCCATGCAACAGTTTAACTAGCAGCTCTCTGCTGTCCTCATCTGAATCTCCTGTAGAGGAGTTCCAGTACATCCGGGTATGTGTGATCTAATCACTAATTACCTTAACAGACTGGGCAGCCCTTGGGGGGAGGGAAGCCAGAGAACACGGGGTTTATCTTCTGAACCTCCAGACAAAAGTGAGAAGCCAACGGATAGAGTTCCAGCATGTGTATGCCAAAGAAATAGTTCACATTTTTTTTAATGAAGTTTCTGCTTCATGTTTCTGTTCTTAGAGCACATCCCTTTAAATTCACGGAGTACCTGCAGCACCCATAGTAGCAGCCTGAAAAAGAGAATAATTCTATTATTTACATTATAGGAAATATGCCTTTCTGACCCTCCAGTGGTTATGACACTGGTGGATGGCCCTACTGGAGACAGTGACAATATGATTTGTGTAGCGTATCGGCATCAGTTTGATTTAGTTAATGAGAGCACTGGGGAGTCCTATAGACTGCATCACGTTGAAACAAACAAGGTAAGTTTTCAACATTGAGACTATTTTCTTGCAGAACCACACTGAACATAATTTCTTGCAGACTCAGTGCATTCTGTGCTGACCTCCTGGAAGGGTAGTTTATGGACATCCTCATGTCTCTTCACTTTGTCACCTCTGCTTTAGGGGGCACTCTGAGATATTTGTTCCTTTTGGAATACATGATAATAATCACTCCCAAGAGAGGCAGTTAGAGTCTCTCTTTTCATTTGATGTTTCTTGTGAATAGGCTATTTTCAGTTAGGTTATCTCAGTAACCCTTCCCATTATCTTTGCAGGTTAATTTTGTTGCAGCTATTGATGTGTATGAAGATGGTGAAGCTGGTTTATTGTTGTGTTACAACTGTGAGTATTTAGGGAAGGTTGAAAATGGTAATTCCTCAATTTGTATATGTAAATCTTTTTTCACGGATTTCAGTGTTTCATGGGAAGTTTTTTAATATGCATGCTTTTGAATTTAAATATGTATTAAAGAGACTAGAAACTGAAGTATTATTTTATTGCAGGGTATGTTGAATTTAGACATACAAGCTGTTGGGTTTTAATTTCAGGTATATGGATGGGTATGTATGTATTTATATATGTTACTGCCTTACCCGCAGAAGTCCTATTTCTTCACACCTAGCTCATTCTTTTAGTAGTCACACACTTCCTAGGTTTTTGCAAGACATGTACAATTTAGCATTCCACTCCTTTTTCCTCTGTGTGCTACCCCATTCTGTCTTTGTGCTTTTCCTTCAGCCTGCCTCTTGGCACTGCCGGTATTATTTCACTGTAATTCTCTCAATCTTTTACGAAATGGGACACAGGATTTGGCAGTGGCTTGAGCTTGTATTTAGAAAAAGACCTGTAATACATTTCTGGACATACACTTTGATTTAGTCTAAGAACAGCAATTACAGGAAAAAAATCCAGTTTTGCCTGAAAATAGAAAAGAGCTGGAAACAGCATGTATTTGAGAGGGTCATAGACGTTTATCTGAAGCCCCCAATACACTCATAAAATCACAGACTGATCTGGCTTGGAAAGAACCTTAAGATCATCTAGTTCCAACCCCCTGCCATGGGCAGGGACACCTCACACTAGACTATGTTGCCCAAGGCTCTGTCCAGCCCTGCCTTGAACACTGCCAGGGATGGAGCATTTACCACTTCTTCGGGTAGCCTGTTCCAGTGCCTCACCACCCTCACAGAATATGAGTAAAAAAGTAAAGAATGTGACAACTTACTAAAATGTAGGTCTTTCATTTTTACCTTTCACATGTTTTGTTCACAGAGGAAGCACACTTCCCCTATCTGTTTAGATAAAGGGACTTCTACATAAATGCTTGATTATGCATATAATGCCTGCATTTATGGATCTGCCTATCAGATTTGTGTTTGTCATGTGCAGTGTAAGGTGATGGATGCTTCTTTTCTCTTTTTATGTTACAGATGTTTGCCAGTACAGAAAGGTACAGCCTTTCAATGGAGGTTCTCCACTGATCCAGCCATCAGCTTATGACTTCCATTTCAGCTGGAATCAAGTTCCTTATGCTGTTGGTAAGAAAAGATCTCTTTTTACTAGATGGTTGTTTAGATTTGCACTTGGCATTTAGTGGAATTACAGTATGTGTGCTACAGATAAGCATGCTGCATTCATGATGCCACTGTAGCCAAGTTTCTGCATATGGTAATTTTAAAAAGTGGAGGCTTGGTGCCAAGTTCTTTCTTTGCTGAACTTTTTTTCCTTTCTCTTTTTTTCTGTTTTTCATTTTCCACTCAGTCTGCGTTGTGCCAGGCATGGAGAGTGACGTTTTCTTCAGGCTTGATGTAGCTCAATGTCCATCAGTATGTTAGACAACCCTTTTCATAGGAAAGGGAGATGCCCGAAGAGGTCAGATACTCAAGAACAGTTTTGATGGAGCATCCAACAAACATTTCCATTAACCATTTTTCCTTGCCAAATAATTTCTGTTTCATTGCAGTCTGTGCTTTCCCTTATATCCTTGCCTTCACTACTGATTCCATTGAGATCCGATTAGTGGTGAATGGGAACTTAGTCCACACAGCAGTTGTGCCTGAGCTTCAACTTGTAGCATCAAAGGTAAGACACAGGAAAATCATGTTTGTCTATTTCTGTGGTATGTTGGGACCTAATTCACATGTAAAGTTGCCGCAGCCAAAAACCAACCTACCAAAAACTGTAACATAAGCTACTTGATCTGTGATAGCTGTTCAGCTCCATGCTCTTAAGTTTATATCAAGTACAAAGAGAATCAAAATTGATCTCACTGTCCTTTAATGCTCTCAGTAATGCAGATCTGAGATATCTGACCATTTATGGGGCAAACACTATCCTCAACGTCACAGATGTTCCTCACACTTACAGTGGGGTAACGTTTCTATGACCAACCCTGGTTGACTTGGCAGTATTACAGCAATAGAACACAGGGGACAAACATTTGAGCTCTCACTCAGAAGGTGAAGTCTTGCTGTACTAACGAGGAGTTGTTTGTCATTTCAGTCAGATATTTATTTTAAAGCTGCTGCTGCAGTAAGTGGCTCATGTGACGGCAGCTCTAAGGAAATGAGTTCAAGGAGCTCTCCTCAAACACCGACAGCTTATGAACTGCCAGAAAGTCCTCTTTCTTCTCTAGAAGGTAACATGGTTTCTAAGCAGCTTGAATAACCATCTCTGATCATTCCAACAGCTATCACATCTGATCTTTAGTAAGATGAAGTCAGTTGGGTGAAAGATTTTGAGTTCCTAGTTGAGAGTCTGGAAAAGAGAGATTTTTCAGTTTCTCCACAGATACAAAGCACCTGGCTGAGCTTTTGCCTCCATAGTATCTCATTTCCGACTGTGTGGTAGCGCTGTTGCTAAACTACCACTGGATGGTTAAAGCTCCTTTGAGAACCTAAAGAAAGAAGTTAAGAAGTTCTAGCCTTGAAAGAGTTTACACAGTCAATGTAGTGTAACTTGATCTGTGGGCAATCAGTCTGTAAGGGAACAATAACAGAGAAGCAAGGGATCATCAAGTAGGTAATGCAAGAAAGATCCTTGTTACTTGGGTTAAAAAGCACCCAGCACAATGAGTGTAGTAACTTTTTGTTTGGAAGTATTAGGACTTGATTCTGTTGTGAAAATGTAACATTCTTTCTTCCTTTCCTGTTGCAGGTGAAGTTCTGTGCAAAAACCTGTACAAAATTCCTCTCAGTAACCTGGTCGGGCGAAGCATCGAACGACCTCTGAAGTCACCTTTGGCTCCCAAGGTCATCACTACTACAATCTCCAGTGGCCCTCCCTCTCTGCCAGTTACTCACTCACTATCCTTATCTCGTATGGAAATTAAAGAAATTGCAAGCAGAACACGTAAAGAATTGCTGGGTAAACGCTCCTCATTCTTCGGTGCAAGTAGCAATTGCTAAGTACAGAATTCCTAATCTTTAGGCCATCACAGTCTGATGTGTAACATGCAACCAGTATTCATAACTAAGTAGCATGAACAAACAAATAAAACTCTGAGAGAACATTATTTGCAAGTAGTCTAGCCAGCATCTGATCACAGATTACATTCTAAGCCAGGTAGAAACTCTTTAGTTAATAGAAACCAGCAACAGATACTTCCAACATTTTCCTGAATGCTTTTTCTGTTAAGAGTATCTTTTATTCCCTTATTAAGGCCTCTTGGATGAGCCTATACCCAAGACAGAAACTGCACAGAAGCAAAAAAAGGCTCCTCGAAGACAGTCAGACCCCAAGCAGGGAGCAGTAAGATCAACCAGTAGTGACAGGTAAATACTGTCTTTAGAAAAGAACCTAAATTGGACTGTAAATGCTTTCAGAATTGATCAGGCTTGCCTTGGTGTGGTGCTGAGATCTTTGTACACTGATTTTTTTGTACACTGAGTTTCATGCTAATGTGTTTGAGAGTATCTGAATACTTTTAAGTATTGAAACAACTCCACTGATTGCTAAAGACCAAAGCAGCACTAAATGGGATTTTGTGGGGACCTGCTGCAGTGGAGCCTGTAATGTGATTTCGACTGCTAGATCTGCACTGCGCAGGTCACTTGCTGTTTCCTTTGTGTGCTCTTATGTTGCTATTTCCAGAATGTATTTTTCAAAGAAATAGCACAGCATTGGTGGATCTGGCTCTGCTCACCTGACTCCACTGCCATTCCTTTATTTCCACTGGCTCATAACCTGCGTTTGTGTAGAGCAGTGACAGAATTTAGCCAAGATACAATAGACTGAGATTAATAAAACAAAATCTGCTGCAATGTAAAATCATGTTTGATTGATTTTGCTATTTGGAAATTATTTGGGCAGGGACTTCATTAACAATTGCCTTTTGGTGATAATGAGCAGAGTAAACCAGAGAAACTTGGTTTTAATGGTCTGTCTCTAAAATAACTTGATTAAATCTAGAAATAGCCAGTGATTTTACTTCCCCTGATCTGTGTATTTTAGTGACTTTTGTCTTCCTTTCTGCAGGATAATCTCAAGCTCTTTTGAAAGCTGTTCTGAAGGACGTCATCCTTCCACCAGTTCGGATCCAGATACCTTAGCCAACAGGGAGGAGAGCTCACCATCTAGCTGTCCCTTTCAGCCCATTTCTTTGTATGATGAAGACATCATTGACTTGAAGTGAAGACAGTCTTAAAACCTTCCCTCCTTACTTCACATTTTCTTACAACTCTGTGAGCTCAGTGGGAATGTCACAAACACTGCTTCTAGTGGTAAAATGTGGCTGGAAGTATTGGTGATTAATCTTTATAGAACCCTTGTTGTTCTGGGTAGTTCAGCCTGATTTGGTGATGCTTATATCTTTGACATAGGTATGTTTTGTTTTCTCAGTTAATGAACCATTACTTTTTGTGGAATTCTAACAGTAGGTAATCAATGAGAGATTTAGGCTGAAAATGAAGTAAATAAAAAGTATTACTTGTTCTGAGATTCTTGTAATTTGAAGTACCTGAGTGACAAGAGCTAAGTTAATACTGTTATTACCATCTTGAGTTGTTTTACAACAGTGTGCGTCATAAGGGAAGAGGAATTTTATGACATAAATCACTCCTTTTGGTTTTCAAGCCTTTAAAAAACCAAACAAACCAAAACAAAGGCTTGCAGGCAAGGTCTTTCCAACCAGTCAGTCTGTCCTCTGCATGATGCAGCTGTGGTATGTTCAGTGAAGAATCAAGGATGTTCTATAAAGATCAGGTAAGATACAAAGATGTTGCTTCCTTTGCTCTGGCCTGTCCATGCATATTTTTTAGAGAAACTTAAAAACTGTTTTGGTGTCAGGAATCCTTGGACTGAGACTTTTGATAGAAAACACGAACTCTCAAAATATTCTTTAAAAATTGGAAGTTAAAAAAAACCCAAAACAACAAAAAAATACCCAACGCCAAGCAAAAAAAACCAAACCAAGTGCATTTCTCCATTTCCTGGAACACTGCATTAGCTGTTGCCTGCTCTTGCACCAACAGTGTAAGTCATTATTCCAGATAACTGCATTCTTCTAACTGGATCCAGACGGAAATTGCACGGCTAAGAAGCTAGTTTTCTATGATGAAAACAGTCATTTAAAGATCTTGCTACGTTAAAGGACAGGGTTTCATTTTTAAAGCTTATTATTTTTCAACCCTTTATGCCAATAATTTTATTTTAAACTGTATTTTTTTGTTTGGGGGGTTTTTGTTTTGCTAGTTTTGTTTTTCCATGACAGAGTGATGCTTCCAGGCCTTTAATACATATAGACAGATTTTAGCTTTCCTAGCAGGTATTTCTTGTTCTGTATGTAGAAATCCTTCTGTATCTTTGACTTCAATTTATAATACCATTCCTGTGTCATGATTTCACTTTCTTTCCAAGCACGACCATCTGGAGATGTGTGCCTTTTGCTTCAGTCTGTCTGAATGTAAAACTGGTTTTGCAAAGTATTTTTTTGCCCAGATTATTGTGTGTAATGGTTTAATTGCTCCACCTAAGAAAATACACAATGCCTTATCTGAAAGAATCATTTCTTACTCTCAGCTGGAGTGGCTGATAAGGAAAGAAGCAATATTTTAAGGAGTAACTAATCTAGGAGCAGAAACAGGATTGACCAGCGGCTACTATGATTTTAGTATTTTTGCACCCATAAATGTATGGGGTGAACCTTAATAAGCATCTAAAAGTAAGTGCCAGCTCCAAGTCTTCACAAGAGCTTGTAACTCTTTGTGAGAATGCTATTTCCAGAGATTGTGCCTCATCAGACGCCCGTGAGTTCTGTGCCTCCTGGTGTGATGAGTTGGCATCCTCAGAACTAGCTTCTAACCATTGTTTCTCTGAAAACATTGTCTTAAATCCATACCATTGACTGCTAATTCCAATTAAAAAAAGCCAGCTGGTGGTATTGATACATAAGCTCTTGTGCATCATTTATAAAGGGCAAGGTTTTTATGCATCTATGCAACCTCTTCTGCTTCAGACTGGTGTTAGATGACAAGGCTTTTTGGAAGGCTGGTGTGCACAGCTATATTGTTGTTCACTGCAGCCTTAGAGTCATGTTGTTTCCCTTCTGCTTTTCCAGTATGTGCATGCACCTGCTCATTAGGACTTAGGAAATAGCTGTGGGCACAAATTGTAGCCATGTCCACCCTAAGCACAACTCTTCCTACTTTCATGTCTCTTAAAGCTGCCTTTAGCCTACATTCTTGGCTCATTGACCAGCTCACGGATGGGAGGACAGATAACCTTTAATTTACAGCTGTGTAAGATGGGTGGTGTTCTAATAGAGAGGAATACTGAAAAATCTTGCTACAGATGGATGGAAGAAATCCTTTCCATAAAGGAAGAATTGTTACCAAGTTGGACACTTGCTGTCAGGCTCACCTGAAGGCCTATTCTGGACTCTTATAACAGATAAGTTTCTGCAAGAAATGTTTACTATCCCAACATGCTGGATTTGTTGGAGGAAGCAGGGCTCTTAACCTCTTCTGGCTAATGGGATTGTCACCACTTCAGCACTGTGCCTTAGTCTGACTAAACTATAGGAATGTCATTCACTTTGGTGCAAGCATTAGACTGTACAGGCAGTTTTATAGAGTGTACTTGTGCCTCCTTACCAGCATGGGTAGTGACTCATGGAATCACAGAACAGTTGAGGTTAGAAGGGATCCCTGCAGATCATCTAGTCCAGAACCCACACCTGTGCCCCTAGGCTGAAGGGGTACCTTCAGTTTCCCAGTTTGCAAGGAACAAGTAGAGCCTGTTTGGATTACAGATCTTCCCTGGTTTGGGGCTGGGGTTGCTGTTTTCAGTTTGGTGTCTTGGGCTGTTGGGGGATGGCTTTGATGTTTGGGTTTTACTAGGCCAGTCAACTGAATCAATACTTAAACAGTTCTTAACAGAGCAGGACGGTAGCACCCATGGGAAGTGTAACACTGCTACATAACCAGTTGCATAGGGTCCAGGGTGCTTCTGCCATTTACTTTCTGTTGGTCTTTGTCTCTCTGACCAAGCCACGGATAAAACTCTTGCATGTTTTCCTAAAGGTGTGGATCTCCAATTTGAGCAGCAGCTTTCCCAGAGCTGTTGGCTTAGTCTGCATTTGAGATACCGTAAAAACCAAATCCAAAGGATTATATATACACTTGTGTGTATATTTGTAATTTTTACCACAAGTTTTAAGGGATTAAAAGTCCTAAGCATATATAGGAATTTAATGTGATCTTATCACATCTGCAAGTGATGAGGTATCTGAGAATAATTTTTGTTGCCTTCTGTGTGTGAAAATGAGTACCACACTATTGTCATTATAACCAGTTTGATGGCATGGTTCATACACACAATGCTTACGAATTGGTTTGAAGCAGTGTTGTCTCAGATAGGCTTAGCCTGATTTTGTGGAGGGATAAACTGTACTAACAGGAAAGTACAGGAAAGCTCATGTGACAGAATGCAGCAAACATCTATACTTGCATGTGGGTTAGAAAGTATTTGTACTAGTTGAACACAGCAGCTTCACCAGCCTGTACACTGCCTACCTGCTTCACTTGCTGCTGACCCGCAGCTGACTCCTATTTGCTACTGGAAATCATGACATTAGCACATGAGCTAAAGAGCAAATTTAAGAGCTTATTTTCTGCATATTGATTTATAGCTCTGTTAGGTATTCATCTGGTTGAATGGAAAATGTCGTGTCGCTGAAGGTTTATGCAAAAAGTGTTACCAACCCGGAATGTCAGCTTTAACTAAGTCTCTGAATGTTAGCAGACTGCTTTGTAATTTAGTAGTTGCCTATTGTTAAGACTGTTGCTACATTTGTGACACAATCTCTTTACCTACCACTTGTCTTAACTGCTGCTGTATTACCATTGGTTTTAATGTCATGTGACAGCGTGTACAGTTTGTGTTTCCAAATAGAAACAGTCCTATCACAGCTGCAATGGTTTTAAGTGCCATTTATCACCCTTATGAAGGAGTAGCAGATTTGTTCCTTCATATATAATGAATCGTAAATTTGACCTCCCTTTGTTTCCACACATGCAGAAATAACGACTGTTCTGAATTTGGTTTATCAGACAAGACATTAAACAGGCAGGAGGTAGAACTATTGCAGACAGCTCTGCATCACTGTTTCCATTTGAGTTCTCTAGAAATTGTGTTTCACAGATGTCATTCATTTAAGTGCTGTTATCATACCTGCGGGACTGGTGTTTTGTGTCTTAAGCATTACCCATCCTTGACAAGAACTATAATCAAGCACTGGTTTGTGTTTCCAGGCATCTTTTAGACTTTCAGAGACCTCCTCCAGTTGGAGACCTTTACGCCTTAAATGAACGCTACAAATTATGAGTTTTTCTCCTTTTCTGGCTAAAAGTATATTCTCACTGGCTCCAATATATTGTAACTCCTTTAGAAAAAGCAACACTCTTTCTGGAACTCTATAATACATTATTCCTGAGAGCTACACCCCTCTTGTGATTCTGATGCATTCCTAGCCAGCTTGACAGCAGCATGAAAAAATAAGGTCAGCTTAACACTCATGAAATCCAACTGCTCATCTCCTATTGGGAACAAGATTTATTCCATGGTCAGGCATCCCAGAAACAGTAGCAGCACCACAAAGGTAAAGTACTGCAGTCTGAACTTAACATGAGCCAGGCTATATAGTTCATTTCTTCACTGTAAGCTGTGCCATAAGGGAAGGTAAAGTGCAGCAAGGAAACTAAATCTCTTTACTTACAAAATTAGATTTTAATTTATATCTTAGACTCAAATAAAAAGAATATGTGCAACACCCACAGAGAGAGGCTTGGCCAGGGACTATGCAGAAGTGTATGCACATCCCCAGAGCTGTTATTAAAAAAAACAATTCATATTTATCAGAATTCATTAAAATTATTTGCTAGCAAGTTCAGTAACTGAGGTGTCTGCCATGTGATGCAGCTGCCTTCAACTGCAGCACCATAACTCCTGATAGAAAGGTTTCGTATCAATATAAAAAGCCTTACACTCAAGATCTTCTGAAGTACACCTCAATTTGCTCCAGGGTCTGTCCTTTTGTTTCAGGAACATAAAAGGCTGTAAAAGCTATGTTGAGGCAGCAGAAGGCAGAGAAGAGCCAGAACGTGCCATAGGATGTTAAGAAACCCTGAAGGACAGAAAACAAAACCTATGTTATTAAGAGCTCACTGTACAAGTGCAGTTCTGTGCTGCCAGCAAAGACTGGCTCAAGGCTCTCTCAGGAGCATCTTTAAAGAATAATTTCCAATGCTTACTATTAAATCATTGAATTCTTTGGTCACCAGGAAGGCCATAGCCCAGTTTGTTAACACACAAGCACCACTTGATATGCCTCTAGCTTTAAGTGGGAAGATTTCGGATGTCACCAGCCATGGAATAGGACCCCAGCCAATGGCAAAACCTGCAATTACAAACAGAAGAGAGCAAATTCATATCAAATATATATTAAAGGGATGACTGAATGATGTCCAAGTTAGTCAAGCAAGGGGGATGCAATTTTCACTCTAGATCCTTGGATGATTCCAGTAACACAGTACCTCTGCCTAAAGGAAAGAGCAGATTATTTTAGGGCAGCATAATAAGTCCTAGTGCACTTTACAGCAAATTAATGACAAGCATTCTTAACAAGAGAGGCTTCTTGCCATGAAGTCACTGATAAGCTTAAAATCCAACCTTGTTTCTTACTGTTGCTGCTTAGTGCCATCACAGAATTCAGTGTGGCTCAGACACTAACAAAGTCTGTTTTAACATTAACAGTAAAGCACTTTAATGGGAGCAATCACTACTCACTGTTAGCACAAGGAGGTATAAATTCTTTTTTCAGGGAATTGGCTTAACTAAGCTCCTAGCTCTTACCACCACCGTTCTGAATGCTCAGCCCAACTTTGCAGTCTACCCTGAAAAAGTCTGTCAAAGACATGACTCATTCCCATTAATCAGTAATGTGACAAAATGGAACAAAACTCTCACATTCAGCAGAAAGTTTTGAGTTTGGTGTAATGGCTACTTAGGTGCCTGTTCCACTTACCAGCAACAAAGCAGCCCAGGCTCACCACTGCAAGCCAGGATATGCTGCTTTCTGTTCCTGGCGACGCTGAATTTAGAGTGGCCCATACATCAGGATTTGATGAGTTGTTTGGATTTGGAAGGACCATTTTAAAGTAAAGCCCAAACAATGCAGTACTGAGAGCCATGATTATCCCTGAAAAGTAAGCAATAACCAAGTTGTCACTAGTTATCACTTGGGTATTCCCTGAGAGCCAGAACACAGGTTGTCAGCCAAATGTAAGATGTGCTGCCCCTCACAAAGTGTTGCTTAAAAGATACCGTTAGCAGAAATAAACACAGGCCTTGACAGGAGTGAAAGATGCCAGACAAGCATCCTAAACACCAGCCACACAATACAGTTGCTTGGTTTAACCCCAGCCAGCAGCTAAGTACCACACAGCCACCCCCCTCAATGGGATGGGGAAGGGAATCATAAAAGGGTAAAACCCATGGGTTGAGGTAAGAACAGATTAACAACTGACATAAAATATACTACTACTACTACTGCTGCTCCTACTACTACTAATAGTAATGAAAAGGGAGACAACAAAAAGAGAAGGAATAAATCCTAAGAAACACAAGTGATGCACAGCACGGTTGCTCACCACCTGCTGACCAATGCTCAGCCAGTCCCCAAGCAGCAATCAGTCCCTTCTTCCCCCCAGTTTCTATACTGGGCACGTGCTGTGGTATGGGCCACCCCTTTGGTTAGTTCAGGTAAGACGGCCTGTCTCTGTTCCCTCCCAGCTTCTCGTGCCCCTCCTCACTGGTAGAGCACGAGAGACTAAAAGTTCTTGGCTTAGGGTAAGCTCTGCTTAGCACCAACTGAAACATCTGTGGTAAGAAGACAAAAACACGTATGTAATTTCCAGGGGTCCCACCTACAATGTATATATAATATGATAGTTTCCTTTTATGAGTTCAAATCTCTAGTTACACCAATTTGTAAATAGAAAAGCAAACCACTTAATAATGCATAAATTGCAAGACTTAATTCCCCCAATGGTTATGACGTTTTCTCATACTCTATGTAGTAAGTTTTCTTGCTGAACAAAATTCAGTAAGATGTTTTACCAGATACATAAAGCAGCACTTTTCGTCCAGTTTTGTCTATGATAAGTGCAGCCACAGCAGTGAAACACACTTGTATGGAACCCACAACAACAGAAGCCAGTCTGCTGTCCTGAAAGTAAGTAAGAGGGAAGGAGAATTTACTCTTTCAGGCTGGCAGGAGGATCACTTACCAAGCATCACAAATGCATTTGTTACTTGAATCTCAAAGAGGACAAACTGTGCCAAAGAAGTTAACGGTGGGAGGAGAAAACAGGGAACAGGGTTAAAAACCCCAAACAAAACCCCATCCCCAGTTAATACAACATACAATCCTCTTAATAAAGTTTAAAATAAGACACAACTTCGTCCTATAGTTTTTCTCTGAAACATTTCATTTGCAACTCCAATTAAAAAAATATATATAGGAAGACGACTACAATATGGATTTCGATCAGTACCGAAGTTTCAGACTGGCAAAGCACAACACGCTTCCCCAACATGCCACCCCAGGCAGCGAGATCATTATCAAGTAATTTGTTGTGTGTTTTAGACTCCTTACAGCACGGACTAAGATGAAACGATTACAGACATTTGTCAGTTTAGAAGCAGATCCCAATTACCTTGAAGTTTGCATCTTCAAAGATAGTTTCTGCATAAAACATGACTGCATTAATGCCTGTGAGTTGCTGGAAGAACATCAGAGCCACACCAATAAGAAGTGGCCTGTAGATTGAAGGGTTCTTAAATTCAGACACGTTCAGCCCCTGTTAAAAAGATAAAGCCATGATTTGGTGAAAAACTTCATCTTTTCAAAGAACAAAACCAACAAAAAACCTCACAACATTTCTATCTGTTCAAACTCAGTGTTTTACACCCCCTCTTTAGCAAAACTAAGTGCCTTAGCAGCAGAAACGTTTACATCTGGAGAACTCCAGAAAAGCATTCTTCCCCTTTTCTCAGGTTCTAGGGACAGGAATTAATAGTACTTTGTAGAGAAAGTTAACACGAATCTACAGCTTGCAGAAACTGAACTTCAATGTCTATTTAATCATTCGTCTTGCAACAGGGTCAGTGATGCAGAGATGCAAGAGAAAATGCATTCATACAACACAACAGGACATCAGTGTCAGAAGTGTGCAGCGATCCTACAAATTGCTAAATAAAGCACAAAAGTAAATAGCTGTCACATCAGGATCACGAGCCTGACTGCTACTCATGTGCACTGATGGCAGCCAACAGCGACAGCTGAAAGGCAGAGGAAAGAGATTCAAAGAATCTCACTTGCTTCTTGAGTATCATTTGTCTGAGAGAACAGGTTTGGCCACCGCTGACAGAAAAGTCTACTAACTAAGCTTTGATAACCCCATTTTAATGACACTGTCTGGTTCCAGGTGTTATACCCATACAGAAAGGTGGTTTCAAGAGTAAATGAGATTCTCATCACCTCTTCCTGAACACCAGCTTCAATCTGCTCACACTCCCACTCATGGTCCGCATGTGGCCCCCGCAGAAAGCGTAGAGCAGCTACAGCCTCCGAGCGCCTGCTCCTGCTCAGCAGGAACCTCGGTGTTTCAGGCATGAAGGACATGAACAAGAGCATTATGCAGGATGGGAGGGAGCACAGCACTGCCAGCCAGCGCCACGGTAGTGTTATTCCTTGGTAATAGATACGAAAGAAAGAGGACTGTGAACATCAGCGAGCTGTACGAGCAAGTTAACGTTTACTTTCTTCAGTGCAGTGCGTTCATTGCATGCACTAATTCTTGTTTGCAACCTAGAGCCCTAACGCGGGTACCTGCAATGTAGGCTCCCAGTATGCCAGTCACCACCATCAGCTGCACACAAGAGCCAAGCATACCACGGACTTTAGGATGAGATATTTCGGATATATACACCTAAAGTAGAGAAAAAAACCCCATCAAGTAACAACTTGTAGCCACGTCGGGATCAAGGACTTGGGAAGTAATTTCTGGAACGCCCCTCCCCCCCCCAAAAAAAAATACAAAAAAAACCCCAAAAAAACCCCACCCTCGGGGGAAAAAAAAAAAAAAAAAATCAAACAAAAACCCGGGGGAAGGAGGCCGGGAGGG
>WYDI02014664.1:0-18356 GCA_009867235.2 Psittacus erithacus
AGGGGGGGGGAGGGGGGGAAGGACAGGTTGTGAGGGGAAAACGAGCAGGCTACATGCTTTTCTAATTTACGACTAAGCTTAAAACACAACATTGGGCAACTGAATTGAGCCCATAATAGCAATCAGGTAATATTTTCATAAAGAAAACTGGTTGTTTAGTTGGTTCAGAATTTATTTTTCCATTGAGGAAATTACGCAGGAGATAGGGAGATGCAGTTACTCCGTTTGCTTTTGTGACCCTCCGCCATTGTTCAGGTTTAGCCATGTGCAGCGGTCAAGCTGTACTCCTTGCCTTCCACACTCACCACTGCCAAGGTTCCCTGGACAATCAGGTCTGCTCCCCCAGCCCTATAAATGCAAGAATGTTCCTTCCTCCCCTCCTCAAAGGTTCCTGTGTTGGAGACCTCTCTCTACACTGCAGCTGAGACTTTTTACCATGAAACTCTTCTGCTTCACGGCTCTCCTCCTTTTCCTCCTCCAGGCTGTTCCAGGTAATGGGGAAGATACACACTGTAGTCTGCCTGTGTGGGAGGTACAACTCGCTTGTGCACTGGCACAGAATGCGCTCTTCTGTGATCTTCAGCTCCTTTCATTAGAGCCGTTCTTATTTCTCAGTCTAGAAGAAAAAGTTAACTTTTAACTTTCCCACAGAAGCCACAATCAGGTGTTGGCTCTTTCAGACTCTGAAATCCCTTTATGCCATTTTGTGGCAGTATTGGAAGATGATGCCATGGAAGTCATCTGCCTCTTCTTACCCCAGGGTCATAAATTGTTCCCTTTCTGTGTGGTAGAGGAGTGACAGAAAAGCTCTCTCATATTACTTAAGTTGAACTATACCAGTATAGTTTACTTAAGGTCTCTGAATATGCTGGTTTCCTTTCCTCAGCTGTTCTGCTGCACTGACTCATTTACTGATCGTGCTTTTAGCCTTGCTTTTCTTCACACTTAATGGAACTCCATCTTGTAGTAAGGCTTTAAGAGAAAGAAGGAACTGGGCAAACTGATTGTCTCTGTTACAAGGGGCTCTCTTATCAGCTGGGGAAGATTCCAGCTTTTGGGGTTTTTTTAGGGCATGTGAGGGCCATGCTGTCCCTTGCATGACCAGCCTGCAGCATTGCAGTCCCAGAACTTAGAAGCATACAAAGGCTGGCCTGTGGCTACCACTATAATGTGCATGCCCAGGATAAGCTCAGAAACTTGCCATCAACAACAACATTTTTCCTTAGCTGTCCAGAAGCCTTCCTTGGAGTCCTGTGAGGTCACATGAGTCTTCTCAAAACTTCTGGAAAAGCTGCCTTGGATTTTGGGGGTATTGGTATCAGACCCTTTGTTGGGGTCCATGGGGTATCAGCAGGAGGAATGAGACAATGAGAAATGGATGGATCCTGCAGCACAGCTGGGAATCCCATTCTTCCTGTAGGTCTCGGCTTGCCCAAAGACACCTTACGTTGCCTTGGATACCATGGTTTCTGCTTCCGATCAAAATCATGCCCAGAGCCATTTGCCGCGTTTGGAACATGCTCTCAGCGTCAGAAAACCTGCTGCATAGGTCTGTACACCCTGCTTGCATACATATAAATCATGTGTGTAAACCCTGCCCAGATAGGCTATGTTTGGAGAGGAGATTGATGAAGTCAGCAAAACCCACTCTTACTGTCTTTGTCTCCAAATGGCTTAAGCCATCTCCTCCCATATATAAAGGTGTACCTGTCTATTCTTCCACTAAGGTCAGCATGGAGCACAGGAACAGGATTGCCATTTTGCGCTGGACAAATACCACGCAGCCAAACATCCTGACTCCAACAGAACAGGAGCCCGAGGAAATAAAATTCAAATTGTGGCACACACAGAGTCCTCCTTTGATTTATCTTCCTTCAATCATCTGCTGGGGACTGCTGACTGCATCCACACTGCTATATTTAATAGGTGCCAGCTGACCTATTCCCTGTAAATTTATCTGACTCCTTCTGGCCTTGCTTGTTGTTGGAGCTCCTCAATAGGCAACATACATCATTAATCAATACATGCTTTATAGACAGCTGTGCTATTCAGACCTAAGGTTCATCTGAACCAGCATCCTGCATCTCTCCATGGCCAGAAGTGAATGATTCTGTACAGTGACTGTGTGTATAAAGTAGCTATTAATGATAACCATGTAATTACACTTCCTTATATATTCTCCTGGCTTTTATGAATTTGCAGATGTTTATGTTTAGGCATCTTTGTCTATAAAAGACTTTACTGGATTTCCCCCTTTAGATTAGGAATTCCTTCTGTTTGTTTCAAAACTTCTTCCCTTATAATTTTATTCAGTGCCACCCATTTCTGTAGTGCAAATGAAATGCACTCATTCTGTATCCACCTTCTTCATACCTTTACAATATCCCTCCTTCAGTTACTTCTTTACGAAATTGGCAGGTCATAAATCCCAATTTTAGCAGAAGTACTCTGAGAATCCCCGTAGTCTGTCTTTGTGTCTTTGCTTTTGGAGACATAGTGACCAGACGCTTTCCATGTATGAGTTGGTTCAGATGGTGGTGCAATGTTTTCTGTTCTCACTTAAATCCTTTTCATTGCAGACACAACATCAGATTTACATACTTGTCAAGATGAGGGGGGTCATTGCGTACCTCCAGAAATCAATTGTCTGGCAGAGCAAGTGGGACTTTGTCCTCACAGAGAATGGAAGTGCTGCACAGAAGTGTAATGGAGGCCTCATGGAATTGCAGAAAACCACAGAAATGCATGGCCAAGAAGACATATAAGTGTTCTTCCTAGCGTTGTAGAGAAGATGCCTGCTGTTCTCCACATGCAAAGTGTATAATTAACTAGAGGTGACATGTTTCTTTATATAACGAAGGCAACAAATACTAAATAAACAGGTGCAACAGTTATGTATGCATGGGAAGAGGCAGAATGTCTATCACACCTGCACACAGAAGTCCACAGAAACTTTGCTGTAACATCCTCGGAAAATAAATCCCCTGTAATTCAAACTTCATCTCCCTCCCTTTTCTGCCGTTCTTTCTTGTTTCTTTCCTTTCCTGTCTAATGGAAGGCAATGTCTTCTCTTTCTGTTAAAGTGACAGAAACAAGGACTGTCCAACTGGCATGGTTGACCTATGTCTACACTATTCAACTACCATTCTCCAAAGCAGGATGCCACTCAACTGTCTTCCCACCTCACTATTGCTATCAATAAACTGTAGACCCACTTCAACACAGCTACCACCTATGAAGAGTCTTCATGTGTGACTAGGCAAATCTATCTAAAACTATCTATCTAAATCCATTTTATGCAGTTTGTGCTTCCCTCTGTGGTAAGCCTGAATTTATTAGCTGGAGGGATGGGGATCAATGAACATGTTTAGATCAGATGGAAGATGGGAGGGATAGTATCAATTAAATCATTCGCAGATCAAACCAAGATGGACAAATAACCTGAGGACAGATGCACCTTTGAGCAAACAATTGTGCTTTGCTTCCACAAAGCATTTCGGCATATGTGTAGCCCTAAGCTCCAGAGTTTTTCTGATGACTTCAATGCCCAAGATCATACTGCCAGTCAGCGTAAGCTGGGGATAGAACCCAGGTCTTCTCCAACCCTTATATCTTCCATATATTTATATATATGTATGTGTGTATCTATATATATGGAAACTTAATCTCACAAAACTTGGTACATTTGCATGCAAATTCAGTATCTAAATTGCTACAACTGTTCTAGCAAACTGAGCAGCCTCAGGACTTCTTCTCTAGCCCTGAAGCCAAATATCATAATCTGGTCATGCTCATCTTCTCTTCACCTCCAGAAAGAGAAGGCTACATCCAGACTGTCTGGTGGAATTGATCCCTGATCCCAAACACACTTGGCAATTTTTTGGGAGAGAAATAGTTAGCCTGGACCAAAACCTCTCCAGGGATATGCAAAGCATTTCACAGTTTGGATGGTGAAATCCCAGTGCTTGTGTCCTGCCCTGTTTTGCTTACTAATTAAGATATACTGAAGGAGTTTAAGCTTTGATAAAGGGAAAATGCATGAGAGGAGATTAATACAGTATTTTTCTAACTAAAATTATAAAAAAACCAAAAGAACCAAACCACAACAGCAACAAAAACCAATCAATCAAATTTTAAAAATCCTCCTTTGTTGTGGGTTGTTCCTTTTTTTAATCAAACAACCTGATTTACAGCCTACCCCATGACTCACGGAAATCAGGTCAATAAATAGGCTTTAGACTCTGCTCTCACTGAGTTTTCCCATCTGTAAATACACCCCCACCATCACACCAGAGTCAGCCTTTCTTGTCTGGTGCCTCTATAGGCCTGCTTCCCACTTCCCTGTGCCTCAGCAGTGATGTGCCCATGCAGGACTCTGCCTACATTCGGGTGTCTGGTGAGAGGCAGGATATGTCAACATCATGCCTGTGGCCCTGCACAATGATAGATGAGGTCTGGTCAAGGTTACACCATGCTCTGCTGCTGGTATGAATATCAGGAGGAACTGTAGAAGATGTGGTGTCCTGAAAATGTCCCATTCTAACAGGCACAGCAGTCATGGGAACCTCAGATCTTCTTCAGTAATTGCTTCCTTGTCCATAATCAACATAATGACAGTGACAATGAAATTACTTCCTTGCTTTGCCGTATCTTGCTTGCCTCTCATTCATTTCTAAAGAACCCTTTTTCATCTGAGACTTCAAGGTGAATTTATGTCAAACAAAGTGGAATTTGCTCCCATGTTGAGCATGAAGGTTCTTCCAGAGGTAATGTGAGGTAATGTGAGGACACCATCCTAACATCAGTCAAAGACACTGGTGAACCAGGACACTGGTGAACCAGGACACTGGTTCCAGAGAACAGTACAGAGGCATCCAGAAAGTTTAAATCAGAAGCAGGACCTAAGACTTCCTATGTCTTACATATGGGCTCTAACCATTAAACCTTACTTTCATTTTATTTCTTCTCCTGACTTTATTTCCATTATTTTTAGCTGATTTTGGTTGGATGGTGGAAGTTTGTAGCTGTTTGTTAATTTATTCAAGATCTTGGTTTCCTTGAGTCATGAAGGAGGGTGATGCTTTAGTACAGGGACAAGAGGCACTCCAACTAGCAAGTTAATGGCTTGCTAGAAGATTTCAATGAGGTGACATCAGATATAAGTCAGTAAAGAATAAAGTCCCACATCAGGGCTTGTGTGCAGATAAAGCACACAGGAAAGAGTGCACTGTCTGCACATTTCCCAAAGAAACTCTTCAAGGGACTCACCAAGGACACCATAATCATGGATGAAAACCTTCCAATGGAAGCAATTCACCCACCCACAAAGACATATTGCAAACCCAAAACATGAAGTGACCTGTGGGACTGGAAAAGACCCATGGCTCAGCAGCACAGGAACTGTTGGAGGACAGGGTCCAATGGCTACAGCTGTCCAGCCAAGCGTTTATCAGTTCTCAGAAGACCCTGGGCCAATGCCAAATTAAAAGACCTATGGTCAGATTGGCAGATGCTGTGCATCCATTGGCTGCTATGTCATGAGGAGGTTTTAAAGCCAGCACCATGTTCTTCCAGCCTTCCCAGGACACACACAACTATTGCTGGCTGCTGTCCATGGGCTGGGGTTATCCAGGGGCTGGAGGATGGGCTCATTGAGGTGTATAACCTAACTCTGCCAAGGAGGTGGAAAGGATCTTACTTATCTGTGTAAGCAAAGTCTTAAACCCCCGGCACTGAGTTTCTTGCCTTTGCTGTCCCTGCTTTTATAAAGAAATGCTTCTCTCCAGTCCAGTTACAAAATTCAGTATTAGTACAGTGCATCTGTACTAACACACTACTCCACCCCTTGCTTTGCACATCTGGGCATCTTTTGCTTCTGAATGATGGGGCAAGAGCTAGCACATCAGGGACAGGAGATATTGCAGTCTTGTCAAATAAACACCTCAGCTGCTGGCTTTTTGTCTGTATAAATAATTATTTGGGTTTTGAGACAGCAGTTCGCAGGTGTTGGGCACTGGATTGTCTGTACTGTATTTGTAACCATTTCATTTACACCCCATTTCCACTCTAGAGTGAACCAAGGTGCAAGCCCTTGCTCCTTCATTCAGACACAAAACATGTCCAGATGTGCACCCTCCTCAGATCACAAAAGACTTCTCAAGCTCTCCTTGCAAGGCTGACCTGATCCACACTGTCATGGGCCACAGAAAGAGCAAGAATGTTCTTTCAGCTCCAGGGTTGTTTCACTTCTCTGCATCATTAGTGAGTGGACCAGTGTGTGGGACCAGACAAGCTCTGTCATCAGTTACAAGGCATGAAGAAGATGAGGAGAGGTCAGCGATGCTGCTTGGGAGGGGGCAAAAGGGAAAAATCTATCCCACACCCCTCTGTTGAAGTAGAAATGCACTGGAAAAGCAACACATCAAACAAATGGCCTGGGGAGAGGAGGCAGAAAAATCCTGTCCTTTGCAAAACCTGAGCAGGCCTAGCTGGAAATTATTACCAGCCTGCAGCAGTGTGCTTTGATGTTCCCCCAAGATCAGTATCTCTCCAGCACAAAATGGTCCACAGAGCTTGGAGCTCTTTTGTCAGACCTGCCTTGCAGGTTTGCCCCTGCATAGCCCAGAGGAGAAATCTGAACACTGCAGTGTTCAAACAGTGGTGTAAAGGTCCCAGACCAACTCTTTGCTCCAGGCCCAGGGGAACAGTCCCACTCCTAAGGGACTCCAAGTCCTCACTCCAGGAGGGTGGATGGACCTATTTCTGGTCCAGCAGGTGACCATGGAGTAATGGAGCAATCAGAATCATAGAATTACAAATCATAGAATGATTTGGGTTAGAAGGGACCTTAAAGATTATCTAATTCCAGCCATCCTGACATGGACAGAGACACCTTCCACTAGACCAAGTAAAATATTAAGTAGACAAGGGAAATTAAGGGTTTGCCAGGACTTTACTGCCCTAGATCAGGACTGGTCAGCCTTAAACAAGATGCTTTAACCCATCTGAGCTTAGAGACAGATGAAATTTGGTTTTTGTTCTTTTTGGCTTTAGAACCAGACTCAGTTTCCCAGACCTGGACATTAACACAACTGAAGAGACAGCAAACAGCAGAACGAGGCAGGGGCAGCAGCCAGGCAAGGGTAGCTGGAATAGCACAGGCTGACTTTACAGCAAGAGCTGCATACCTATCACATAACTACCACCAAGTGGTGCATTGCTGAGCTAACCAGCTACCTCTTCCACCAGAGTTGTGTGCTCATCACACTCAGGAATGAAGCCTCCTAAATTCCTGGGAAGCCAAAGATGGAATAGCATTTTTGGCATGAAAAAAATCACACCCAGGTTTCAGCTGCAGAAAACATTCACTCAAGCTCAGATAAAAAATGGGTCACTCCTGGCCTGCACCATTCTCCTCCTTGCAGATCCTCAGGAGTCTTCCCTTCAGGTTGCCTTCCATCCATTAGCTCCTCAGGGACTTTGCTGGCTGAAGGTGCAGAGCATCCCCCTGAGCTTCTTTTTCTACCAAACTGCCTGCAGTTCGCAACCTACCAGTCTAAAATGGCAACTGACGGAAAGAGGAATTGGGGACGCTGATAACCAGTGAATGTGAAGCGAGTCATCATTGTTTGAAGCTGTAGCACTGGGTCGGAATGACACGGATGTTTTTCTCAGCAGCAGACATTGTTCCTGAGACTGGAATATAATTAACTCCTGCCTACTCCCTCTTCCCAAGTGCCACCCAGTATGCCAGCAACACACAGAGGCTTCAGCACAATCTCAGGTCTGCGCTTTTCCAGCAGAACCAAAGCAATGGGGATCCTTTGGTTCATATTGATCTTCATCACCCTTATGGGTCACGGTAAGACCAGAAAGGCTGAGGGTGGTAAACAGAGGTATCTGGGAAGAGGAATAATCTTTTCTCACTGTTTAATCAAATCGAAATATTATGGGTATTGAGGGAAAGTGTCCTCTGGTTTCTGGATGAGGCAATAGATGAGGTACTTTGGCAAAATGCATGATTAAATCCCTTGGAAATTAAAAATGTGCAGGGAAAAAGCTGTGAAAATGGGGAACGTCACTGCTTTTGTAGGAGCAGACTGGTTGGAGAAGACCTAAGGAGGTGACCTGTCCTCTGGGGAAATACTTCTGCCTTTTCTCAGGCTGCACTTGCACCCTTGTAGGGCAAGGACAACCACTCTGACCTCTCATGCATGGTCATTGCCAATGTCCTGAACAAACAACTGCATGACAAGACGTTCCTTGAGTAAGGCTGGCTTTGCAGCTTGGTATTTTTAACACAGATGTCTGAAGCTGTCCTTTGGGACAGGCATCCCATCTGTGCTCTATGCAGCTGTACATGCAATGCAGGCTCCATGCATGCTCGCAGTGCTGGCTTGGCACAAGAAGCCCCATGTGTTTACCCACCAGCTTGCTGCTTCTTTTTACAGGAGATGCTCATGAACCATCAGGCTGTAAGTATGAAGGGGCCGCGTGCCACTGTAGGCAAGAAAGGGGCTTTTGTCGACTTGGAACCTGCGAACCTGGTGAATACCTGGCTAAGTACTGCTTTGAACCCATCATTCTCTGTTGCAAAAATCTGACACCCTCCAGTGCAAAGAGCTGAAGGTTTCCAAAGGAGCAAGTTGCAGCACATGGAGAGCTGCAGGAATGAGGAATGATCTGCTGTTGGGAAAGAAATCTTGCACCTTTCTTCTCACTGTTACTCTTCTGGGAGAACATGGCTGTGGAATCACTCTGAATGCATCACTTCTGGCTTTTGTTGGGACTTTCTAGGAAACACCATGAAAAGAATAAATTTGGGCCATCTAGGCTACTTATCACCCCTTTTGGCATCTGGTTGTTACCTGTCATGCATAGGTGAGAAATCACCTTCTCTTTACCTGAAACCAATAAACATGAAGTTTATGGCAAATGCCCATCTGTGACTCCTGCTGACATTCAGCAAAGCTGCTGGTGGTGGGACGCACTCTTTCCCACTGACCAGGGGTGAACACAACAGCCCACACCTTCCCAGCAGAGCAGAGTGACTTTGTCTTTATTTCCCTTCCCCAAGAAAACAGTTGCAATGGGGGCAGCCCTTTTCCTATCACTTTCGGTGCAAAAGCTACCTGGTTTGACATAAAACCTAAGTGGGGTCTATGTTTCTCAGGCAAGTCCCCCCATATCTACTCTTCCATTCCAGGATGTGCCACGTTCTTACAGGCAATGGGAAGGAAGAAATAAGACACTAAAAAGGAGCAAGGATTTCCCACATGCATACAGACCCTCTTGCCCATAAGGTTCAGAGCAGGAATGTGCTGTCCATCAGCCACCACCTAGACCAGAAAATGCACCCCAGCAGGGCTGTCTCGGGTTCATCCCTCTTCCACAACATTGCAAGACAAGGAAGAGCCCAGTCTTGCTTGTTTTAAGCATGATGGGGAAGGGATCTGAAAGTTGTGTACCATTGCTTTTGACAGGCTGCTCTCCTCACCCATGAACTGCATTTCTGGTGCTCCTCCTTTCCTCTGTAATCACCCAACAATCATCCCAAAGCAATTAGCCTGTTTGCACCTAACATCTTTCTGCCTATGACCTGCATTACCCTAGACCCGTTAGCTGTCCAGATCCACTCTCAGTCCTTCTCTATTTTTCCAGCACGGGATCTGGACGCTCCCCTGCCTTTGTCAGTCAGCTCTGTCCCTTTCCAGGTAAAATATTTCTCTCTGGGCCAATCATTTCTGTGAAAGAGGGAAAACAATGATGTAATGAGAGAGCTATGCCAATTAGCTGAGGCATTGGCCAGAGCCAGGGAAAAGTCCTTCCTGGGAGATTAAGTTCTTGCTCTGATGAATCAAACAGGAAAATTCCCATTGACCTCACCAGGGTCAGGAGCCATTGCCAGAGATCCAGCAATTAATTCACCCAAACAACTCCACTCTCCCACAAGCATCCCAGCTATTCTCCTTGAGTGACCATAGCACAGTTTGGGGCACCAATGCATGGAGGGAGATGCCAGCACTGCCCTAGAGATCCCCTGCAGTTGGATGATGAGCCATAAGGAGAGCCAGGTTACCCAGAGCTGGCTGTTGGTTTGGGAACAAATGCTGGAAACAGACACAGCGCTGAGCCCAGAGCCAAATTCCTCCCCAGGTCCAGCCCTCCTCTCCGACGCACGCTGGTGTATGAATACAGCACGGGCAGGCTTTGAAATAAAGGCACCGTTCCAAAGCAAACGGTTTATTTCTCACATTCATCCACAGAGTTCATGATTCGCTCTTCTTATCTGGGGGACGCGTAGCCACCATATTTATAACCTGGTTTCCTAAGAAAGTGAAACGTATGGACTCATGCAGCTCACCCTGTAAATCTCCCTGCCAGTCGCTGGGGCTTCCGCCTCCTATACATTTTGAATCTCTTGGCCAGCCCAGTTTCAGTCAGAAAAGGTGGAAATGCTCAGTTTATAGCACGCATATATATATATGCTTACAGTGTATATATACACTATATACACTGTATATACTTGCTGATCTGGCAGGAAATAACCCTAAAAAAAACCAAACCACAACCCAACAGAAAAAAAAGGCAACAAAAATCCGTGGTCGTTTCTGCCTGATGAATGAAATGAACTGACTTCTCTCCCAGCCACATGGTCTGACACAGAGGGAGGAGAGGGAAAGCACTGAGGACATGGTGGAGGGTAGAGAACAATGCTCTCCAAGTCCACCAACACTACACAACTGGTTTCTTCACCCATTAACTTGCTTGGGGCAGAGCACTCAGACACCAGCACAGGTCCTGAGGAGCTGCTTAAACAGCAGTGTGAGATGGCTTAGTGTAAGTGTATGATAGGAGATGCTGCCCTAACTAATTACTCCAGGCTGGTGTATCCTGTAACCCCACGGAGGAGGCAGCACTGAACTCCTCTGGTTAAGTGACCATGTTCATCCACTCAGCACAGATCATCTGTTCACCTGCATGCTTTCATTCACCATGAGACCACACTCCCATAGGCCCCCAAACACCATATTCCAACATTTTATATCTAAAATCCAAAACATATTAATGGTTTGAGGCAGTCAGTAAAAGTCATCCCCAGTGTGACCCTTTGCCAGAGGACTTCCCCCCATGACCAGCAGCCCTGCCCAGCCGGGTTCATTTCCCAGAGTGTAGATTCACATGTAGTAAGCTAGGCTCATCTGAATCCAAAGTTTTACCTCCAGAATTGCATGTAGGATGAGAGGGCACAGTCAGGCAAGTAATGGGGAAGCCAGAGGGGCAGAAGTAATGAGAAAGGGAAGTGTACCATCCCCTTAGAGATGCAGGCTGATGAGAATTTAAATCAGGCTACTGGCCCATTTTGAAAAGACATGAAGTTTTGGTCTCATGGAAGAAAGCCAAATGAGGAAGATGATTTTTGTGGGAAAGGCTTGGTTAAGCCTTTAATTGCAGCTATCTGTATCTGACAGAGCTCAGAAGGCTACAAAATAGAGGTTTTTCAGTACTATCCTGGCAGACCTATATCAGCCTCTAAGGGAGACCAGAAACCATCCAGACATCTTGGGATATATATTTGGGGTCTTTCAGCCATACAGAGAGCCAGGATAGAGCCCTATCCTCATGCCCAGTCTGTTGACCAGCACAAACCTCATGCATAACTGGAGACGTCAGTTCATCAAAGCACAGCATGAACGTCCCCTCACTGGAATTTATTTGCTGCTCTCAGGCAACAGGCCAGTGTTTGCTTGGCAGTGTGAGACAGACAGATTAAATCCTCTGCTTCTGCCCTAAAAACACCACTGAAAATAGAGCTGTATAATCAGGAGCAGAATGGTGGTCAGATGGGCTCCTGCTTGGGGAAGCTGAGATCTCATAGCGTTGCGCAAGCACCTTAGGTCCAGATTGTCTCTTATGTCCCCAGAAATCCCATGCAAACCAACGCAAGCACTCTTCCTTCACCCCCATGCAGCAGAATCACAGAATGGTTTGGGTTGGAAGGGACCTTAAAGCTCATCCAATTCCAACCCCCTGCCACAGGCAGGGACACCATCTACTTGACCAGGTTGCTCAAAGAAAGGGGTTCATATCCAGCCCACTCATGTGGCTGCTTCCACCTCCAGTGGAGTGGAGGATACCATAGCCCTAGCACACCAGCTCCAGAGGCATAATGGGAAGATAAAATGTGTCTGGATTCAGAGTAAGTCAAACTGTATGAGGCTCAAGGTGAGACATGAACAGGTACCCATGCATGCTATCAACATAGAATCATAGAATCATAGAATAGTTAGGGTTGGAAAGGACCTTAAGATCATCTAGTTCCAACCCCCCTGCCATGGGCAGGGACACCTCACACTAAACTAACATCAAACTAATCACACTAACATCAAACTTATACTTTTCCAAACTGTTCCTTGGGACACTTTGGAGCCGGGACACTTTGGAGCCAGGGACCATCTGTAACAGGTATCCAGATGTGGCCATGCAGCTGGCAGGGAGATGCCTGTTTAGGTGGCTGACAGGAGTGCTGTATCTCAATGAACTTCAGTGAGCACTTAGACATCTTACGGGCCTGAAAACCCGTGTTCTCAGGGATAGGCATGACATGCCAGACGTGTGTAGGCCTGAACACAGGGGTTTGGGCTTATCTCCAGTCATATCCCCTGGATGCAAGGGGACCTGAGGAGCAGGCAGGAGGCATGACAGAGCCTGCTGGGCAGAGGTTGAGCAGAAGCATCTCTTGCAAAGCAGGACTGGCATTGAGTGGTTTAGGGGGACATGGCAGAAGTCAGAAGGATTGGGAAAGTCTGATAAAATGTCCTAAGGGTTAATGGGGTCTGACTGCTCGTGGCCTCGTCATGCACAAGAACTGGTGGGACACACATTTCAAACAAACAAACAAATTGTTCCTTGATGCAACCAGCTGCAGAACTATGAAACTCCCTGCTGAAGGGTATTACCATGTAAGACTTCACTCTTCACACTAAAGATAGCCTGAAAGCAGGAGGAAAATACCACAGATGTGCTGTGCTTATTCTCATTCAGACCTCCCCATGAAATCATAGAATCAACTAGGCTGGAAAAGACCTTTAAGATCATCAAGTCCGTATGGCCACTGTTACAGGCAGGAGGTGGATGGTCCCTTTGAGTGGGTGAGGACGGCTGTATCGTAGTTTGTAACAAAAGCCCACCCAAGGCCATGGGGGGTTTCTGTGCCAGAGCTGAGCCCAGAGCTGAGCCCACAATCACTTCTTCATGAGCTGAACTGCAGGGCTGTATCAGTGCCTGCTTGGCTTAGGCATTGGTAAGAAACCACTGGTGGGATGGGGAAGCAGAAGTGGCATTGCAAGCTGGCAAAGGTTCAGTCATCAAAGGACTTGCTCCTGTTGGCATACACTTATCCTAGGCTGCATTTAAATACCGGGCTGCTCTGCTCATGACACAAAAAGAGATGAAGTCAGTGGAGATATCCCTCCTGTCTGGGGCCATGGGGTGAATGCAGATTGACTTGACTCCTCCCCAGCCTCAAAACCTCTAAGGCACCCAGGCACTGATTTCTGTGCGTCACTGCGCACAGATCATCCTTTGTGCATGGTGGACTCTGAAAAGAAACCATCTGCTGGCAGGTTGGGAAGCAGGGAAGGGTGGGATGCAGCGGGACCAGCCCCAGTAGGCTGAGCAGAGTCTGAGGCTAACACAGCATAGGAACCACGCTGGAAGAAGCAAGTCCAGCTGCTGTTCAAGCAGTTGCCCAGGAGACAGAGACTTCCTGCCCCTGATTTCTGGGGGAAATCTGGTTTATGTTGGTATTGTCTGGTTTTGGCCTTCTTTCCCAAGGCATGTTCTGCAACTCGACCCACGCACTACAGCTGTAGAGCAGGGGCTTGTGGTGATGTAGAGGATGCATCCTGGACCCCTTTGTGCCTGTCCCTGTGGAGCATTCAAACAGCTCCAGACACAGCTCATCCTCGGAGATTGTGTTGCTCCCACTAAGCAAAAGCAGCTGAGCTAGGGATAAATCGCAGCATTTTGCCATCCACTATCAGGAACGCCTTGGCCACGTGGTACTCTGGGTATGTGCTAAACCTCCTTTCTCTAGAGTGCATCAAACCACCTGCAAACACATGTTGAGACACATACTTGGAGCAGGACACTCATATGAGCATCCACACACTCCTCCCTTCTTGGGGTGTAGCTCAAGGACTGCAATCTCGTTTCTGCTAGAGAAACTCTACCCCAGCCCCACTGCATCATCTCTCACGCTAGAGATGCAGATCCTTAGAGGTACGTGGTGGGTTATGGTCTTCCACCCACTGCACCAAGGAGTACCACCAGCTATGCAAAGCACCAACGCTTGTAGGGAGGCTTTATGCACATTCTTACAAACCACCTTCTTTCCCCAGGCTTTGTGTGGCCAGTCTGTATGACACCCTGTTTAAATGCTCTGTGTCCCATGATGCAAAGTCCAGCTGGTGAAGGGCCCCTTATCTGCACTGTTTGATGAAGGCGATCCTTGCTCTTTTCAAGCAGTCTGAAGGCCATCGGTTTCCCATTTTCCATCACTACCTGGCACCCAGCCTGCAAATAAAAAGCCATCAAGATGACTTATTAAAGGAAAATGGGAGACTTGGTGATGCCCTTTGCTTTTCCTCTGTTTGTTGTTGGTTGGGGACATTTCTGCTGGGTATTTATTTTGTGTTGTTTTCCAAAGCTGAAACTTGGGTCCCACCTCTATTGCTTTCCAGGAACTAACCTGGAGAGCTAGTACAGACCAGAGACCCTGCATTACTTCTTGGAAAATTCGTAATACGCAAGCTTTCCTAATGCTCCTGCTCCTGATAATTATGAGGAGGTATCCCAGCTTTCGCATGTCATAAATACATAATAAGATGCTAAACTGCCATTTTTCTTGACAGTTGTAAACAAAGCTTTGCCAAGCTTTGCCTTTGCAGCCCAGAAGTTGTGAAACACAGACCTTTGGTTTGTAAGGATCCCATGATTTTCAAGCCAATGTTGTGCACTGGGGAGTGCTGCTGAGGAGACTGCGCGTTTTTCCACTCTTGGCTGTCAGTGCTAAACACAGAGACTGGAAGCTGGAAATGAACAACTTTGATACTGCAAACACTTGGACGGGATTTTAACATCACATACTCAAGCCTACAAACACAAGACGGGCCAGACTGGGTCAGCCCCAACATCCTGTCTCCAGCAGCAAGCAGTAGCAGACTCCCCAGTGCTCAGCACAGTTTGTTGACAAAAACCTGTTGCTTTTTTTTGCCCTTTTTTTTTACTTTTTTCCCCTTTTAATTTTTTATTTCTGTTTTTTTCCTTTATTTTTCTTTCTTTTTTCTTTTTTCTTTTTTTTTTTTTTTCCCCTTCTGTAACAAGGTGTGTCCAAGAGTGGGAACATCCCAATGCAACTGTTTGCTGTCATGTTGAAATGCACCTCAGATTGACAAAGTTCCCTGGGCTCCAGGAGCATTACACAACCCGTCCAGCACTATAAATCCAGAATCTCCCTCTTCTCTGCCTCTTTACAGCCTTTCACTCCTCCTCGTGGTGGGACCTCCCCTGACTTCCAGCCATGCGGATCCTCCAGCTGCTCTTTGCAGTCGTTATCACTCTCCTCCTCCAAGACTTTCCGGGTAAGGACAAGATACTCACAGGGGTTTTGGCAGGGCTGTGGGGAGAGAAAACACAGGTTCCTACCCCGAGGTAGAGAAGGACAAAACAGGGCCCTCAAGGCAAATCAAGTCAAGGCCAACCTAACTTTTGTTTCCAGGGAACAAATAGCTTCTGAAACAGTGTCCATGAAGTTCCTGCATGCAGGCATCCCAGGTTCATAGACTGTGCGTCCCCTTTTCTCCATCTCCTCAAAAGCTACCCAGGAATGCTGAGTCTAAACCCTGAGTCAGAGCTCTGCTCCTGACCAGGATACAAGCATCTCCCCCCACAAGACAAGGACAACATCATGAAATCAAAACAATCAGTCAGGGGAAAAAAGTGGGAGGAAAGACTGCTACCTTATATGTGTGCCTGCCTTTTCTTCCGGGATTCTGTTCTCCTGCTTGGCTTGGCTTTGTCACTGCCTGCTTGTGTGGATATGTTAGAAATTCATAAGGTTGCTATGATGTTACTAGGACTATAGTGGTATAACTTTCATAGAAAACAAACCTCATAAACAAGAAGAGGAGATTTACTTGCTCAGCTTGTTTATACTCTCATTTAGTTACTTAAATCCTAGAGATAAAGAGGGGAGAGAGAAAGGTTTGTCTACTCCACTGGTGATGGATATCCACCTGTGTATCATAGAATCATAGCATGGTTTGGTTTGGAAGGGACCTTAAAGATCCCTGCCATGGGCAGGGACACCTTCCACTAGACCAGGTTGCTCCAAGCCCCATCCAACCTGGCCTTGAACACTGCCAGGGATGGGGCAGCCACAGCTTCTCTGGGCAACCTCTTCAATATCTCACCACCCTCCAGAAACTCCGGACTTGGTTCCTGCTGTGTGTAAAGAGCATATATGTAAAGTAGCACATACCCTTTAGATCAAAATAAGAAGATTCAAAAAAAAGCAAACAAAGAAAAAAACCAAAACACAGAGAAAACAACAATCATACAATAATTCCCAAACCAATAGATAAAACACCTGTTCCAAAAACACATTTCTCTGACTTTTGATATTGCCCAAGGGACCCACTTCACCTGTCACCTAACTCAACTCAGGCAACCTGAAACTTCACCTAACTCATGTAACCTAATTTGCCAACCCAAAGCTGCCATCCCACCTAGGCTAGGCTAGTTGTTAAGAGTCACAGTGATTGCTGGAGGCAGCTGCTCTGCAGAGCACACCTAACCTTCATCATGAAGCCAGTTGAATTTCCCCATCTCATCGCTCAGCCACCAGCACCAGCGGAGCTCTGAATGGGTTTGCAGGTGCCCTAAGTGGGTCCCCCATCACCTTTCCCTCCGCAGCAAGCGGCCTGTCGGACAGCCAGCAGTGCAGAAGCAACCATGGCCGCTGCCGGAGGCTTTGCTTCCACACGGAGCGCTGGGAAGGGACCTGTGGAAATGGCCACCTGCGCTGCTGCCGATGAGAACAACCACACTGTAATGGGACTCGGCACACCAAGGTGATCCTGCAACCACAGCTGTATGTAGGACCAGCTCCATGCCTACACCTGCAGCTCAGTTTGTTCATCACCAATAAAGCTGTTGGGTTTGGACGTCTTGCGTGCAGAGTGCAGCTGTGTTTCCCTCTGACACGGATCATCCTGTCTGACCCTTGTGGTTTGATGATGCTCGAGATGCACTGGGGTGTCCAAAACATCTGTACAAGGGTGGCAGATGTGGCACAGAACCAAGGAGATACCTGTGCCCTTCCAGAGAGGCAGAAACAGAAGGGTCTGCTGAGCTAGTCCAATGAAGCCCCTCTTCTAGCCCATACCTCTGCCTTTATCAACATCTATCTCTTGCTCTGTCTACAGAAGAGACCACAGCAGGATCCATCCTCCTCAAGGAGATGGATCCAAGAGAGAGGTATGATTTGCCCTCCCAGAAATGCCTCTTTCTCCCTAATATCAACAACAAGGCGAACCTGGGTGGATGGCTCAGGTTATCTACCTCTGAGATGAGGTAAAGGTGGGTGAGATGGAGAAATCCCACTTCCATGGGCAAAGCAATTTACCTGGTGGCCACCCAATGAGCACGGTGGGTTCTGCATCTATCCTGCTGCTGCATGGAGTGATTCTTGTGTGAAATCTTACTTGCATAGTGTAAGGTTTAAATAAAAAGAGACACTGCTCATCAGGCTGGTGATAAAAGCAAAAGGAGCTTTCCTGGCTTCACTGCTATTTGCTAGTGAGGGACACACCAGACTGAGTGCGGTTGTGGGTCTGGGGGAAGACGAGGGCTGAAGAAGAAGAAGCCAATCCGACTTGGATAGTCCCTGACTGCTGATATGTACAAAAGCATTGTATACTGAATGCTGCTGGGGTGGGGGTAAAACAGCTGAAAAAGTGCTGTTTGCTTAGGGGGAGAAAAGGGAGAAAACTCTTGCTAGAGAGGAAGTGATGAGTGCATGTGAAGGAGAAGGAGATACCAGAGCCAGCAACACACTGCCCATGGCTGGGGACCATCCATCCAACCCTGCTACCCTGGGCACCTTGCAGCAAAGGGGAGGCTTGGGACACATGTCAGGGAAAGGGAAAGGGAAAGGGAAAGGGAAAGGGGAAAGGGAAAGGGGAAAGGGAAGGGGGAGAGGAAAGGAAAGGAAAGGAAAGGAAAGGGAAAGGGGAAAGGGAAAGGGGAAAGGGAGGGGGGAGAGGAAAGGAAAGGAAAGGAAAGGAAAGGAA